>PVKS010015848.1:0-45145 GCA_004027875.1 Aplodontia rufa
TCTTCTGCACACCAATCAGCCTCCATAGCAAAGCATCTTCTGGCTCACAGTATCAGCAGTGCTGCTGAGAAAACCTGTCCCACAACATAATACAACTTAAAATTCACAGCAACAAAAACGAATCCAAGTCAGGGGTAGGAAGGAAAGCCTTTGTTTTACTCTCCCTTGTCTGCCCTAAATTCCAACAACAACAACAAAACAAACAAACAACAACAAAAAACCCACACAGACCAGAAAATTATGACTTTTTTCCTAAATGCCAAAGAATCTTTATTTATTTATTTGGTATAGGGGATTGAACTCAGGGTGCTTAATCACTGAGTCTGTGCAAACCTCCCCCCTTTTTTAAGAGAGAGGGACAGTGAGAGAAAAAGAGAATCAATTTTATTTAGTTTTCCATATGGCTTTCATTGCTCTGACACTCCATTGTGTACGGGGTGCTGGGGTTTGAACCCAAGTCCTCGTACATGCCAGGCAAGCTCTAGAACCACTCAGCCACCGCTCCAGCCCCACCTGCAGCCCTTTTTATTTTTAATTTTGACACTGGTCTTACTAAATTACTGAGGCTGGCTTTGGATTTGTGATCCTCCTGCCCTAACCTCCTGCCTTAACTGCTTGAGTTGCTGGGATTACAGACATGCACTGCCATTTCCAGCAGAGAATATCTACTCAAGGCTTCCACATCAATCAAAGCATGTGCTGGGAAGCACTGGCTGAGATGCCATGCCCTGAATGCCACCTGTTTTGTACAGCTCAGTGTTAGAAAGGCACAGCATAAGACACATTTGCATAGATCTCCTTTTGATTCTGGAGGATGGAAGCTTCCTGCACCCAGGTGAAGGGCAGACAAAGCTAAAAAAAGAAGCCATGTTTTGAAAAAGGTCAGATCTTGATGAAACTACTTTTGCATGAGGATGAACAAACAGAAAAACAGGTGAAAGTGGTCCATCAAAAACTTTGGTATTGTTGTCCTAGAAACCAGAAACAGAGGAGCTAGAGCAGTGGCTCAGCAATTATGGTGTTTGTATGGCATGCACGAGGACCTGGGCTCCAACCCAAGCACCACATACACAACTGAATGTCAGAGAAACGAAGGCCACATGGAAAAATTAATAAAGATTGATTCTCTTTTCCTCTCATTGTCCCTCTCTTAAAAAAAAAAAAGATGGAAGTAGCTTGTGGAATAAGGGAGAGAAGAATAAAGGGTGTAAGATAAGGTGGGAAATAACAAACAAATCTAACGTAGCAGAAGAATGAAAGGAAACTCCAGAGCAGAGAAGATCTAAGATTACCACCGGAGAAAATAAAAATGGAAGTGACCAAATGAATTGAGCAGCAAAGGTGCCAAACTTGAGAAACCATGAGTTCAGGGAAACAGGGCAGAAAAGAAAAAGTGATTCAATCTTCGAAAGTTGTTTATGATATAACTAAAGGAAACTTGGAGGAGAAAAATACGGCTCAATTTAAGGAGAAAACCAGATTTATAGATTTAAAATCTTCACTAAATAGTGGGCCCAAATAAGACTCATTCTTGGACATGATGTAAATCTAGGATTATAGAATAATATGCAATACTAAAAGCATAAAAGAAGGAAATAGTTGGCCTGCAAATGGGTAAAAATTAGGTTGATACTGGGCCTCCTAAACAATACTAGATATTGCATTATTAGAGCAAAAAAAGTCTACAGGATATCTCTATATCCAAACCTGTGAAAAATAGTAAGAGAAAATGACCAAGACAGTTGTGGTGAAAAAGTTACGTACATATCATGCTGTGGCAAATATAATATGTAAAAGAATAACAGTGTATATTATTTTATTATTTAAATGAATAAAATTAAATAGTCATGTCTCAAAGAAAGTTAGCCATTTTAAAATCCAGTATTTCTGATATTCTTATACATTATGTTTTAATCGTAATGTCTGTTCACAAAGACTTCACTCTCTCCTTTTTTTCCGGCTCAAATGCAGTGCTGTTTTGGCAGCTAGGCTCTCTGAATAATAGCAGAATCTTCCTGATTTGCCAATTTCCATGGTGTAGATACTCCCACCATGGCCAATTTCAAGGCACCAATATTTAAACAAGCCTGCTGTCAAGATTTCTGAATATTTAACAATGGAGCCACTAAGAGCTAGCCAGCTGCTCACACCACTGAGAAATGTTCCTATTTCACTACAGTTCATTAAGGTTAACTGTTTGTATTTGTTTTTGTCACCAGACTAGGAATTCCTCAAGGGCAGGAACTTTGGTAACATCATTTAGTTCAGAAGGACCTATGAGGGTTTGACTTCCAAGTTTTCAGCTTTACAGATGGTGTGAAAGCTACATGCGTTTAATAGAGCCTGTCCTTCAAATTTTAAACTTGGCTCTCTGCCCAGGGGTAGGGATATGTAGTAGATACTCTTGAGATGAACCATAGCTCCCAGGCAACTACATGGTCAGGAAGGTGAAAAATCAAACTCTACAAGGTGTTACACTGTTGAAATTTGGTAGGTTAGTTACGTTATGTATATTTTCAACTTACAATGTTTTCAACTTGCGGTGGATTTACCAGGACTTAACCCTATCATAAGTAGACGAGCATCTGTGTAACATCATTCTCAGTTTTGTAGAGAAGGGGAAAGTTGGCTGCAAATATTGAATCTGTGACAAAAAAAGTCTGTTGACATCACAGATGCTCTGTGTAAAAGACCAGAAGACACACATGCTCTGTCACTGGAACTTGGCTTAAAAAATGTGGAATGTGAACCTAAACCCCAGTGAGCTAGATGAACGCCACACAAATCGCAAAATTCTTTGTGTCCAGTCTACCTGAAAATGTCAAATATCTTTTCCCTAAACATCCACCCTTACTAAACTGAAATTTACACACTAATGGTATGATGAAGCAAAGCCACAAAAGGTAATTTCAAGGCCTAGAGCAGCAAACTAACACATCTGCCCTCGTACTCCAGTATTCTGAACTTCATCCTGAATGCAATTGAATTCCTGAAGACTTTAACATAATAGGTGTGTTAAAAACCTTGATGAAATATTTCTACATAGATCAAAACATCCCATTGTACCCCATAAGTATACATCATCATTATACATTATATATATTTAAACGGACATTTTCTCAAGAGTAAGACGACTGGAAAATTGTTGGAAAAGGAAAAAAGCCAACAAACATAGAAAACTCAAAGTCCATTCTGTGAATATCAAGGATTTTAATTCTTTTCTTATCCCACCCAAAACTCTGCCTTCTAGAGCCCTGGCTCACTGATGTATCAGAATAATTCCTGTTGCCCTAATCTGAAATGAAGTGGGACCTCATAGATGAAATGGAGAGAGGATTGGTGTCTATGTGGAAGTCTTCCTACCAGGTCGTGCTAACTCTAGCAGGGGTCAGCAAACCTTTACTCAAAGGGTTGGATAATAAATATTTTAGACTTGCAAGCCATATAGTCTTGTCAGTACAAAATAGGCTGCAGAATTCCCGTAATAATCAATTTCTCCTTAATTTTAATGTCATTTATACAGAAAGGGAGAGAATTAATAATGATATAGAATAGGATATAAGGATTTCAATCATTTCATCAAAATCAACACAGGGTATAAGAACAATGTAACTGTAAGAGCCCACATTCTCTTCCATGTTGAAGGACAGCAGTATTTACTGATGCACCTCCTTGTACATCTAGCAACAGTGTCTACTCGCTTTATACAGAAGGAACATAAGCAAAAATCTCCTTGTTATTTCAAAACACCTTAAACTATGTTTCATATCTAATTCTATTTTTAATGTGCAATCTGTGAAAATAAGAATTATTCAAATTAAACTTTATTATGGCCACAAATTCAATATTTGGAAGATTGTTTGTAAATGTGAGGTATTTTATACATACTTCAAATGTTATTATCTGAAAACTTGTCTGTACCATTGAATTAACAACTGCAGTAGTCAATCCAATATTTGCAGCTGTTCTGAGCAACCAGATCAAATTGCTACATGGTCAATTGGTTGATCAATGCACAATTGACCATGAAGATAACAAGAAATATCAGCCAATTTGTTAACTGTATGTATATATATATAGACAAAGTCAATGAGCAAATTGGAGGAAGGAAATCAAAAGAATATAATCAAAATTGCTTTGATCAAAAGAACTATTTAGATGTGTGAGACCCAAATTTTATTCCATTTTTTTCTCTTGAAAAGTCTCGAATGTTTCATGCTTAGGATTTTCGACATTTATTAATTACTTCAGCAAAATCTTAAACGGAACTTGCTAAAAATATCCTCTCCCCCAACTCTCCACATACCACCACTTTGCATTTACTAAAATAAATATGAATATATGTTTTCTAAAGTGGACATAACATAAATAATGTTGGCCATAACAAACTATATGCAAAACAATAAAACTAAAGAAGAAGGAGATGAGAAGATAGTAAATATTAAGGCAGTTTTCATAAAAGAATATAGGAAAAGCAGGGGAGATGTGGAGAACACAACCCCAAACACAATTTAAAAGTTAAAGTCATCCAGGTGTGGTGGCACATACCTATCATTCTAGTTACTCAGGAGGCAGAGGTTGTAGGATCAAAGTTCAAGACCAGTCAGTGCAAATTAGCAGGACCTTAGTTCAAAATAAAAACTAAAAAGGACTGGGGATGTAACTCAGTGATACAGCATCGCTGGGTTCAATCTCCAGTACTGAAAAAAATTAAATTTGATACATCATTCAATTTTGTATATAATACATATGATATGTATATAAAATAAAATTACTTATTAAAATAAATGTACCTATGTGTATTTTAGTTTATATCAGTGTATATAATTTCAAGTAGGTAGATTATTGTCTCTTTTAAACACATCAGAGATACTCTAAATCTATAAGTTGACATCCAAAATATTTGTGTCATGGGTATGCAAACAATATAATACTATAAATTTTTATAGATTTCATGTTAAAATATTGATGGAAAATGAGCTTTATATGTCATTTTCACCCCTTCTCATATTCACAATTTCATTTGAGCCTCACAGATCTGTCGGTGGGTTGATCAAGAATTATCATCAGTTAGAGATGAGGTACCTATGGGTCACATGAATGAAATGAAGAGACTTTCCAAGGTCATGCTAATAGCTAACTGATGAATATGACATCAATCAAGGTGTTCTGACCTTTTCCACAATACAATTCTACTTTCCATCATTTCAATGCTGAAATTTGGGAAATATGTTCTTTATTTTACAAATAATCTTTTCTCCTTAAACTTACCAAAAACTTGTGTAAGCATCAAGCATAATGTACAAGTTTATCGAACAAGTCAGAATAAGCTAAACCACATGGTGAGTTAAAGGTCTTTGGTTGCAGAACAAAATGAAAACACACCCAGCTTCAGCCTCATTTGGGTTCATATTTTAAGAACTTAATTGCCTGTTTGTCCAGACACACTGTGCTAACCACAGGGGAAGGAAAACAGACTTGTTTCAGTCTCATACCAGTTGATATGGGAGCAATAATTCCTGTTGTTTTTGAACTGTAATGTAATATTATCAATATTTAATGGGTGAAATGGATTGGTACACAGACTTCCTTTGAACTACGTTTTTGTCTTCTCTAGCTGTGCCCTGTCAAAAAGTCAATAAAATAAATAAAAAATTCAAAAGACAGGCACAAGTGTAGATTTTTACTTTCATTTGAGTCTGTAATCAGCACTAAGAATGATAAATAACCTGAGGGAGGCTTTCCAGTGACTTGAGAATATGTGGACAGCAAACACCCTGCTGCCTAAAACCTGAGGTTTTGCATTGGCATCTCAATAAGACTAGGAAAATTATTACTAGAAAACTACTCCCCTGCTTTTCACTACACTGATAAAGGAAGACGCTTTGTAATCATCCACACTCCAGCCTGTCCTTTACCAGGATCCATAAAATGCAGCTCACATCCTAGTTCTAGCTCCACGGTAGCTCAGATTCTGCGGCACTTGTTGAGTTACCTGTGAGTGCCTTCCACGTTACTCGGGGTTTTTATTGTTAGGGTCTGTTCTGTTTCACTTCATATCAGTAATGTAGCTCCTGCTACTTTCTATCTTGCAATTTTTGTCACTATTTCTTGAGTACTTTTTGCACCACATCCAATGCAAATACTTTCGGACATCATCTTGTTTCATTTTATTTGATCTTCAAAAACCATGAGGTAATCATCTCTAGCACCTCTGTGCGGGTGGGACAAGGAACTCCCAAGTTTGTGTATTAGCAGCCACTTTCCCTCAGGGCCAAAGCTGGACCTCAAATCCAAATCTACCTGATTTCAGAACTCATGTTCTTAGTTCCTAACTGATCATTTTGTTTTCTTCTGCTTGGTTATATTATTGTGTAATTGGGTTTAAATTATGTACCTATAATGGGTACTCCTCTAAGAGTTTACACACAAGATGAAAAATTCATCGTTAGGGGTTAGGGATTTAGCTCAGTGGCAGAGCGCTTGCCTAGCACACGCAAGGCCCTGAATTCGGTCCTCAGCCCTGAAAAAAAAGAAAAGAAAAATTCATCCTCTATCCTTCCACATGTTATCCCTTCTCATCATACCCTCTGCTCAGCCATGGCCCAAGATGACTTCTTAATTTTTCTGTATTAACATTAAAAAATGCATTGGACTGACAAATACATTCATAATGTGTTAAATCTGGTCTCCCTTGGAGAGGTGTAGGGGGAAAAATCTTTCTTCCTGTGAAATTAAAGCATATTCCAATTAGTTCATGGAGTAGATTAAAGACAGATGAAAATTCTTATATACTTTAATTTTCTTCCTTGTTTTCTGAATCTGGGCTGGACTATTTCTTTGATAACTGAGTATGGACAAAGCGATGCTATGCTATTTCTGACTCTAGCCTTTAGTAGCACTGACTGCTTCTGTCCTCAGTCTCTCAAAGTCCTGAGTCAGAATGAAAGACACGGCTAAGCTGCTGCAAAGGTCTTGAGATTATATGGACAGAGACAAAATCCAGCCACCTTCATCAGGGTTCTTGGCATGGAGTCTCTTAAATAATGTTCCCAAGGTAGAGACTCTGAGACTTGAGAGTTGTGTTCAAGATGTTCTTGGAAAGTTCTTTTTCAAGAACCAGACCTATGAAGGACCAATGAAGCATATTTGATAGGGAGAAAAGTAAAACTTTAATACAGTTTCAGCAGGTAAGCTTTGGAGATAGGATGGCCCTTGAGGGTTGTCTTGCTTGAACCAAAGTGCTGATACTTACGCTATAGCATGAAGGAATCACTGGATACAGGCCTATGGCTCTTGCATTAAAGGGTATGCAACTTTCTTCTCAAACCTTTTAATTTAGGAGTCTATGCAAACCTGTTTTCATTTTTTTTTTACAAAGTTACAGTCTCTTTCAATGTGTATTGTTAGCATGTTAGCATGTAAATTATCATTTTGCAAAATGTTCTGAATTAAAACAGACAGGATTCTTCTTTCAAAGAACTTTCTAAATGTCCTCTTCTGCTTCCGTCAGCTTTTTCCCTGATGTGACCAAAAAATCTGACAAGAATAATTTTAAGGAGGAAAAGATTATTCAGGGCTCATGGTTTCAGAGGTCTTGTCCAAAATGGGCAACTCCATTCTTTGAGGCCTGCAGTGAAGCAGAACAAGAGGACAGAAGAGTGTGGCAGAGGAAAGTGGCTCAGGACTCTGCAACGAAAAGAGAGAGAGAGAGAGAGAGAGAGCGCTCAATGAGGACAAAATATATACCTCAAAGGCACGTTCTCAATGGCCCAGCTCCTCCAGCCACACCCTGCCTGCCTTCAGTTGTGGCTCAGTTAATCCCTATGAGGGGATTAATGCACTGGTTAGGTAAGGCTCTCAGTCCGATCATTTCACCTCTAAGACTTCTTGCAGTCTTGTACATGAGTTCTTGGGGGACATCTCAGATCCAAACCATAAAATCTCTAGACACCCAGAGTCTTCAAACTACTTAAGAAGAGACAGAAAAGTCATATTGATATCAATCTATTAGGAATATCTTGCTCAACATGCTTTCCAATCCCAGAGCTCTTTTAATAGTCATTTTTAATTTAATTGAAAGTATAGAGAATCAGTTAAAGAAATGCATAGACAAAAAAAATTCTACTCCGGCTTTATGAAACCAGTAAGAACCAATAAGAAAACCTTCATTTCATCTACTTCTGATTTCCTAGACAGATAGCTTGTAAAGCAGGGATCCCTGCCTTGGCATCACATAACATTACTGACTGAATTAGAGGGCAAGGAATTGCTTTTTTGACAAATTAACTTTGTATTTCAAATGGCCGAAAGCAACTCTGGCCTTTGTTATACTTTTAATGTATATTAAATTACTAGATGTGAGTCCTGAAGAGAAGGCCTTCTCTTTAGTCACAGTAAGAAAGAAACTATTACTTTTCTCTGGGTCAGTGTTCCCACTTTGCTTTTATGAAACTGCCCAAGAAAACAACTGAGTCTATTTACTCTTGTTGCCGCCAATCAATAGCACACATTTTAAGTTGCAGCAACTTAAAATGAAATGATTCCACCCAAGAGCTCTGCTCATTCAACTACTTAGAAACTCTTTTACCCTTTTCTCTGTGTGCAGTAAGATTTAACCCTCATTAAAGTTATTGAGGAATCTGAGTTGTTTATTTTTGTTTCCATGATAGAGATTGATTATTGGGCAAAAATGACCTCTTCGTTAGTGTCTGTCACAGAACCTAAATGCTTCAACTATATAAATCCTGATGAACTTGTAAAAAAGCCTTTTTTTTTTATTTGGAGGGAAAAATAGCTCTATTTTCAGTATGGCTGCAGCCTCCTTCCACTTGACTGGAACAATCCTGCAGCTGAGCATAAACTTAAAGCAGGCTCCCACATGTTCACAATGGTATGTCAGATCTCTGATCTTTGCAGCTGATAGCTAAAGCATGTGATTTTTTTTCCTTGAAAATCCTGAGCCAAAAAGTATTCTTCAGAGAATTCTTCTAAGAACCGACTACCATCCAGAAATTGCCAAACTTAATAAGATACTGATGTTGATGCAAATGGGATAAGAGACTTTTTAATTAGCCATGACTCTCAATTCCATAAATATAACACCTCTATCTCCAACTACCATAAAGTTTATAAAGAGTTTAGAGAAGCAAGCATTTTTATGTTTCTTGTTGGAAATAAAAACTTTTTCCAGCTTCCTGTTGGACACTTGACAATATGAACAAAAATTGAGAACACACATGTTGTTGACCTAGAACTACATTTGCAAGTATTTACTCTAATAAGCTTACTATATTTTCTATAAGTGGCATGCATGCCAATTAAAACATTTTTATAGCTCAGATAAGTTGGAAATAACTTTATTACTCATTGATAAGAGATTGAGTACGGCATAACAATGCAATGGAATACCATGCAGTCATTAAAATGATTAAAGTTGTATTAAATAGTTATACAAATCTGTAATTTTAAAATTATAAGTGTGAAAAAAGCAAATATGAATTCATCTCTTTTTTAAATGTATATACATGCATGTGCGTATAAAAACAGGCACAGCTATAACTGATAGTCATTAAATTGTATAAACCTCTTTGTTTTAGACTTTATATGGATGCATTTTTAATATTTTGCAATGAGCCTACATGATTTTATTATTTTAGGGAAAATTAGTTTATTCATTAAAAATACTCTGAAAAAATCCAAATTGCATCACATTACAATAGTTCCCATTTAATTCATAGAATTGAAATTCAATATTAACTTTTCATGTTTATAGAGGTGATGGTAGAGGAAAATTTGGACACTGTTTCTAAGCAAAACTGAAGCTAAATCACAACGACAGTTGTTAATATCCAATATTGTGCTGAGTGCTTATGTTGCTTACTTCCAATATTCAGAGGACTCTATAAAATGGTACTGTTATTATCTGTATTTTACAAAAGAGCAAATTAAGATTTAGATGACTTGAGTAATTTTGCCAGTTTGTGGTAGAATCAAAACACCTGGGGCTCGAGCAGTGTCTCAGCGATTATTGCACTTGCCTGGCATGTACGAGGACATGGGTTCAAACCCCAGCACCATATACACAACCAAGTGTCAGAACAACAAAAGCATGTGAAAAACTAAATAAATTGATTCTGTTTTTTTTTTCTCTCTCTCTCTCACTATCTCTCTTTCTTTAAAACAAAACAAAAAACACTAAATATGTCTGACTCCACAATGAATTTCACTATTTTATTATAGTAAGCCATGATCAAAAAAGGAAAAGCCTGTATTTTAGTATAAATAAGACACAGTTAAGACAGAGATTTGTGCATTTGAAAAGACCAGAAGAGTTCCTACAAAGAAGGTTGGAGAATGCTTTCTGGACATCTCAGTCTGAAGGTCGGAGGCAGGTGACCCTTAATAGCTCACAGAAGCTTCCACAGCATCTGCCAGTTTATTGTTAAAACTCAAAAACAGGAGATTAATAAATTTAGCTTGAATATTCTTTGAACACACAATAAGGCCTTCTCTTTTGACAACATTGATAAAGGATCTTAGAATGCATGGGGGGAAATTCCTCACATTTAAAAAATAAGTATTACTTTTTAATAATCTGTGCTGTAATTCTATGATTCACCCCCGAATAAGAAATATGCTTGCCTGTGTGAGAAACAGCTCAAGTCAAACTAATGCCTGGCATTCTGAGCATCTGTCCCATTATTTGTTAAAACCACAGATTGTTTTCACCATCTAATGTATCTTAAAATGCAAGATTGTAAATGTTTTCTACCCCCCCCCAAAAAAAAGTAAGATTGTTCTTTCCCACTGAGCATAAGGACTTCAATGGGAACTATGTTTTCAGTCTCTGGCAGTTGAATTTCTATCTGGTGTCCTCAGGTTCTCTCAAAAAGACTTTTAAGTTCATAATAGTCTATTTTTTGAAGTCAGATGGTCTCCCACTTATCTTCCATATTTAGTGAAAAATATCCATTCTCATTTTCAGTTTCTCTGGGAAGTAACTACCTCTTTCTTTGAGGTGGTCTTCAGAGCCCCCTCGTAAGTGTATTGTGCAGGTGCTACTTATACAGCTTACGTTTATACATCAGAACATTGCAAATTTACCTAAAAATTTTGTTCCAATCCACATCTTCGTTTTTACATGATGCATTAATAAACCAGCAGGCAGGTGTCACCTTTATATAGATTTGAAAGACTAGGTAAGTGAAGGTAATGTCTCCCACACACACAGAATATTTAGATAGTCTTACTTCTAATTCAAGCTGTCATCTTGTTGTTAAAACTCAAGGAGTCAGGAGATTAATGACTGTAGTTTGCATGTCCTTTGAAATCACGATAGTTTCTTCTCTTTTGACAACCCTGATAATGAATCTTAGAATGCATGGGGGGAAATTGCTGGCATTTAAAAAAATCTATACCACTAACTTTCATAAATGCAGTTTTTGTATATACAGTGCTTCTATCTGCCATAACACCTTTTAACATTTATACAATTTAAAACATCAAAATGTCTTCCTCTTTTGTTGAACAGCCCAACTTAGAAGACACAGATATATACAAATAGATAAAATCTTCAAATTGCATTGTTGAGAGCATCAATGATTGTGATCACTACAAAAGAAATCTGGGTTTCCTTATAATTTCATTTAGCTCATGTTTCAGTCTAATATATAAATGAAACTTTGCCCTGACTTGACTTCATGTGCTTCAGTCAGCTTTTGCATTGCTGTGACCAAAAGACCTGACAAAAACAATTTTAAGGAGTAAAAGTTTACTCAGGGCTTACAGTTTCAGAGGTCTCGGTCCACACATAGCAGACTCCATCCTTTGGGGAGTGAGGTAAGACAGAACATGAGGGCAGAAGAGTGTGAAAAGGGCTGGTCTGGTGGCTCACTGGTTACAGTGCTTGCCTGGCATGCCAAGGATGCAGGTTCGAACCCCAGCACCACATATACAATGAAGTGTTAGAGCAACAAAAGCCACATGAAAAACTAGATAAAGTTGATTCTCTCTTTTTCTCTTGCTCTCTCTCTCTCACTCATTTTCCCTCTTTCTTTACAAAGAAAAAATAAAGTGTGAAAGAGGAAAGTGGCTTAGGACATTGCAATATGAAAACAGAGAGAGAGAGAGAGAGAGAAGAAAGCTCTGCCCAACAAGGACAAAATATATACCCCAAAGGATTACCCCTAGGAACCCACCTCCTCCAGCCACACTCTACCTGCCTGGAGTTACTGCCTACTTAATCTCTATCAGTGGATTAATGCACAGGTTAGATTAAGGTTTTCGTAACCAAATCATTTCACCACCAAAGTTTCTTGCATTGACTCAAACATGAGCTTTGGGGGATGACTCATACTAAACCATAACATTCAGTCAAGGTCCCCAAAAGCTCATACTCATTTCATAATGCAAATCACATTTAGTCCATTTGTGGGAATCACCATAGTCTTTAACAGTTTCAAGACTGCCCAGAAGTCCAAGTCCAAAGCCTCCTCTGAACCCAAGGAAAATTCTCAGCATGAGTCCCTGTAATAAATAAAAAAGAAAGTTACACACATCCAATATATAAAGGCAAAGAGTAAACATTACATTCCAAAATGGAGAAATAAGGACATAAAAGGAAGGGATGGGGACTAAGCAAGACCAAAATCCAGCTGGACAAACAAGTCCTATAACTCCAAATCCAGCATCTGGGGCACAGGGCATTCTGATGTTCTCTCCAAAGGGCTTGTGTAGCTTTGTCCCCTGTGGCTGTGCTGGTTGTAGCCCATGTGGCCTCTATGTTGGTTTGTCTATGCTCAATGCCTGCACTTTTCCTCAAAAGGTGGGCCACAGAACTGGCTTTCTTTTTTCTTCTTTTTTAAGAAAGAGAGCAAGAAGGACAGTAAGAGAGAGAGAGACAGAGAAAGAGAATCCATTTTTATTGATTTTTTTTCACATGGCTTTCGTTGCTCTGACACTTAGTTGTGTACATGGGTGCTGGGGTTTGAACCCATGTACTTGCACAAGCCAGGCAACCACTGTAACCACTAAGCCACTGTTCCAGTCCCAGAACTGGCATTTCTTAATCTGGGATTCTCTAATGCAGCTTCTGCTTCCTCCACACATCTCCACACATCACCCTCTCGGGGGCTGCTGGTGGGGATTCAGACCTTGCTGCACTTTGCCTGGCCTCCTAGGCTTTCATTTGAAATCTTGGTGGAAGCCTCCATGACTGCCTAACTCCAGCATAATGCATTCCTACAAAACCACATGGTTGACACCACCTTCTGTCACCATCACAAGCCGTGGCAAAGCCTCCAGGGACCAGGACTGCAGCAGCCTCTGAGTGTCTGAGCTGGGCATGGTGAAACTACTTCCTCTTCTGCCTTGTGCAAGTAGGGTGCCCACTGGTCTCTTCTCAAGGGAATTTTCGTGCCCTTGAGCCTGCGATACAAATGGTCTTTCCAAATTTCAGACAGGCCCTCAAGCCATCTTTCTTTTTGTCTCCTGGTAAAGTCTTCAGCGTTTCTTTAGAGAAAGCATCATCAACAGCTATAACTTCCTTAGCCTCAGTTTTTGCTCTCACCTTTCAAGTCCAAGTTTTTCAAATCTTTCTGCTCTGCTTTCTGTTCCTGAATATTATAATAAACATGACTAAAAGGATCCAGCATTACCCATGGCACTGCCTGAATACTATGCTGCCTAGAATTTCTTCTATCAGATTAAAAAGTCCATCATTTTAAAAATCAACCTCACAGAAAGTCTCAGGACATGGGCAAAACAACACGAATGGCCCTAGCCAGAACATAACCCAAATGGCTTCTATTCCAATTTCTAATGGCATCCTCCTTCTCCTCTGAAACCTATTGAGCCCTGTCTTTACTTTGCAGTCCTACCCGCATTCTGGTCTTCTATTGGACACCAGAAGTGTCCAATAAGTTCCACTTAAAAAAATGTAAAACTTTTCTGGCTTGCATTGTTAAAGTTTCCAAAAGTCCTCCCACAGATTTCAAAAAGCTCCAAATTTCTGAACCACATGGTCAGATTAGTCACAGCAATGACCCCACTTGTGGTACCAAAATCTGTATTAGTCAGGGTTCTCTGGAGGAATAGAATCACCAGGATGTATCTAAAGTTATGATTATATTAAAGGATTTATTAAATTGGCTTACACTACCAGAAGCTGGAGAGTCCCACCATGGCTGTCTGCAGGCCAAAGAGTTGGAGGAACCAGTAGCTGTGCAGTCCAAGAAGCTGAAGCCTCAGAACAAGATAGAACAATTATTCCACCCCAGTCTAGGACCAAAGACCTGGAAATTCCCTGGCAAGTCTGGGAAGAGTCTGCTTTGGAAGAATGAGAATGCAAGACTGAGATCCTCATCATCCCTCATGTGATCACAGCAGCAATCAAGAACCTGTTCAGGAAGATGTGAGCCTGCATTATCTACGCTGCTTGTTCTTCCAGCTTTTGTTCCATCCAAGCCTCCAACATTCTGGGCTGTGCTGCCCACCCCTAGGATGGGTCTGTGCTTCAGTTCACTGTCCTACATGCCAATCATTCCTACAAACACCCTCATTGAGACAACCAGAAGCTTCTTAATCTCAGGCATCTCTTAATCCAATCAAGTTAACAGTTCAGATTAACTGTCACACTAGGCAAAAGACTAAAAGGGATGATATGACTATCTATAGTTCTCTGAATGCCTCTGCTTAGGCTTCTTTGAGGCACTGACCCCTGAAATAACCCAATGTCAAAAATAATACCAACAGGTCAAATTACCTTTGGTAATTGAGGAGTGGAGAACCAGGAGCACCGCACAACTCCACAGGGACCACATAGACAGTCTGCATCACAGTCCACACTGGATTCTGACACCAGTGAGAACCCAGCAGTAAGCATGTGTTGCTTATTGCAGATCTTCAGTAAACCCACTTTCCACATCCCTGGTTCCTGAATCCCTGGGACTCATCCGTGATGAGTGACATGTTAACACTATGCCTGTGTCATTTATATCTGCTTGAGACTTTTGTCACCATAACCCTGGGCCAACACTGCTGGCAGCTTGTACAAAATCATGTGTTTTTCCTAATTGCTCATCTATACAAACAACTGTGGACTGCAGGTATGCAGCTTACTTACTGCATGGCTGGGGTCCTGCTTTTCTCTCCTGTGCCTCACTGGCTCACTGTGAAGGAGGTAATGAACGGTTCTGAAACTAGACTCAAGGATTAGGTAGCTCCCCAAGTCATAGGGCTAGTAGGGGCAGAGGCGGGCTGTATGTGCATATCATTCTGAGTGTAGACTGTAAGTGACAGTTTACTTCTCAGAAAACAAACTGGGCTCTGACCTGGAAACAAAAACTGCCCAAGAAAGAACAGCTATGGTTATTAAGAAAAAAGTATTCTTTTGAAATAAAAAAATTTCTCAGTAGTGTCCCCAAAATCATATCTATGAATTTAACACTCAAAAATTTGAAAATTTCAGCTTTATAAGTTAGACTCACACCTTTGGGTCCTTCTGTGTGTTTTCACTGCTCTGAAATTTGGTTATTCTAAACCCACTCCATGTTGTCCTCAGTCTTCCTTATGAAGGTGTCTGGTTTCAGATGTCACTGAATGAACGCACTCCAGTCCACACATGCCTGTGCCTTCATCTTTAGCTACATAATAATTGAGAAGGAATGTCCAACCTCACCACCTGAAATTTGACAGAGTTTGGGGAGGACAGTAAATCTGCTCAGACGTGCATCCTATTTCTCTGGCTGAGGCTGAGTTAGAATCTACATATCCATTCTGCCTCTCTACAACTTGTTCCCCACAAAGTAGCTAAGGTATTCTTTTCCAAATTCAAATATGATCCTATCTTGTTCTAGAATACAGTTCTCTCCTGTTCCTCCCTTAATCAATTCATCCTCATCCTTTAGATTATCGGAATTCGACCATCACTTTCTCAGGCAGCCAGCTTCAGCCTTCCCTGTAGGGTCCAATGCTTATGTTTTACGCCTTTATAGCATGAACCTCTTCTTCAAAAGTTGTGTTGAGGTTGTAACTTTGTTTTCAATAGTTAAGCAACGGTTTTTAGCAGTTTGCTTTTGTTTGTCAATATCTCTCTGCCTCCCAGGATAGTGCTTTGGACATTGTAGAGAGTCACCCCATTTGTGGATTAGTGATCTGTTGACAGAAACAGAGATGGAAATTTGCATTTACACCTCAACATGGTTATATTTGACTCCAGTCACCACACATAAGTGTATTAAAGTAAAATGTCAGTACCGATTTACAAAGGATGACCTTTTTCAATATTACAAGGGCCATAGTTCAAAACACAATCCTAGAGAAATTAATGAGATACATTATGATAAGAAGTAATGTTTCTTATAATTTCTGTTTTAAGTTTTTTCATAGCAAACTAACCATCTGGTTAATCTGTACTTAGGAAAACAAGTCATCTTTGATTATAAACTTTTTTGTTACTTTTTTCCTCCACAGAAATATGAATGAATGGTTAACTTGCATTAAAGGCATATGACTGAGATATGATGTAGAGGAACAGATTTGGCCATTTCACTCCTCAATCTCCAAGCCAAGATAGATCACCAAATACTCCGAATTCGCTTGTTTTATAGTGACAACATAGGATCAAATCATGATATGGTATGCAGGTAACAGCCAAGGTGCATATTCAAATAATTCTTCAGTTTCTTCCGCTTTTCCCTTTAACATGGTGATAATCAGAACAAATTGATTTTGTTTGTCAAATTGCTGAAATCCTCCCAACACTTTCCTCAACACCGGTGCTGAATAAATCATTGTAATGTTCCCCTGAAGTGAATTGAAAATTAATTTACACAACCAAGATGATCCTCCTAATAACAGGGTACATGGAATGGGGAAATTGGAAATCATTACCCAGCAAACATTATCTGCATTATTTTTGTAGCTTCTTTAGATTGCATTGTAATAGAAAATTAGGAGACCGGCTGTGAAGAAGTTTAAGAGGGTCCCCTGAAGAGCGTCTGCTTTAAAATTGATTCTTTAAGAAAGCATTAAAAAGCTATTGGAATTGATTGCCTGCTAATATAAAGGAAAAACTCTTTGCCACCATTTGAGTTAAAAAAGAGCATCTTCATTCATGCATGTTATTAAAACTACTGGCCTGAAAGCCCCTGTAGAAAGATAAAGGATATGGATGGGATATTAAAATGGCAATCTTTACCTTATCTGGGATTTAAACTTAATATGTTGTTTTTATTAATTTAGCAGGAACCATTAGTTAGAATGTCAAAGAGTGGATTTACAATTAAAATGTTATAGAATTGTGATATCTTTAATAAACAGTAGACCAGAAATTCTCCATTAATCTTTCAAGCATGAGGGCTACCCCTACAAAGAATAAATCCTAAATATACAATTTTCTTGATTGCTAAGTTTTCTGTGAAGCAGCAATGAAAGTCATAACTGATAACAATTCTGATTAGCTCTTGAAGCTTCTCCTGAAATAAAGTAATGACCAATCAGAACTCAATAATTGGCCAGATTTAAAATGGTAGTCACTGTCTTAAATTTTTTTTCTGTTGAATTTTGAAAGGTTTCAAGTATCAGATGCAGTGGGCTATTGTTTGATAAATGATATTGTAGACTGACATACACTCACATAAGCAAACTCAATAGGGTGCCTTGATACTCAATTATTTTCCTTTTATGGCCTTTTGATTTTTTGCTGCATTCAGTGGGAAATTGTCTTGTCTCTTTTAATACACGATAAGTAGAACTACTTAACAGCAAGGAATAATGAGTATTAAATGCATTTTCAAATACAATATATTATCTTTTTCTTTAAAAGTTATCTTGGAATTTAGTTAAACTTCATCTTCACCCACATCACTGCCTCTATCCCTCTGTTTTAGTGGATTGTAAATAATTTCAACAATAGATGGGCTAAAATCAGCAAATTTTTGGTGTCAGAATAGTAAAATATATTTACAGCATGTAAGCTAAGATTGCATTCCTAGGAGGAAAATTACAGCCCAGTACTACCTTGGAACCTCCCTCTCAAAGGTATCATCAGATCCTTCATGATGCAGTAGAAAACAGCCTCATAATGAGACCTTTGGGCACCTCAATTATGAACCCCTTGGAGATCACTTACATGGTCCCATCCACATTATGCTGAATTTTGCATTATTCTTACTATCCTAGTAACATTTCACACATATTAGCCTCAAATATGGACATGAAACCTATAAAGCTTTGTGAACTTAATGCCAGAACAATATTTTATTAAACCATATTCATCAAAATATATTTAATAAGCTTTCCTATGCTTAGCTTTTTAGTATTCTATTTCAGTGGATTAAAAGAATCTTAATTTCTGTATGTCTTAATTTGCCTGGTTTATTATCATCTAAGTTCTATTGCCTAAAGTAAATATTGAAAGTAACTCCTTTTGCTCTTAAAACCATTCTGGTTTGAGGGTAAATTAGATAACTACTTTATTTATTAGTAACTTACAAAACATATAACTTTTAGGTCATTTATAATAGAACTCAGGGCCATTTTTACCAACATATTTAAGTTTACAGCTGAAAATGCAAAGATTTTTTTTTCTTCCTTTTGCCATAGTGGGGATTGAACCCAGGGGCATGTTACCACTTAGCTACATTTTTCAGTCCTTTTATAAAGTTTTTTATTTTGAGATAGTGTCCCACTAAGTTTGAGGATAGCCTCAAACTTGTGATCCTCCTGCCTCAGCCTCCTGAATAGCTGGTATTACAGACATGTGTCACTTGCTTGACTGAAAAGGCAAAAGTTTTAGGCTTTCAAAATCAATTTTCATTTTTCTGCGACACATAAAACTCCTTAAAAGTCAGATCAGTTGGGGTTGGGGATTTAGCTCAGTGGCAGAGGACTTGCCTAGCTCGTGCAAGGCCCCAAGTTCGGTCCTCAGCTCTGAAGAAAAAAAAAAAAGTCAGAGCAGTTGATCCAAATGTGTTATTATAGATATTTAATGTTTACTAAGGTTAGCGATAATGATAATAGTAAATATAACAGAATAATTATTAAAATTAATTGAAGCAATAAATTAATACCGTTATTATTCATTTGCAACACTTTCACATTACAGAAGTGGTAGATGATCTTGTTTAAAAATTCAATGATAAAACAGTAAGTGAAAGCTCTCTATAAACTTTTTTTTAAGGGAGAGAGGAAGAGAGAAAGAGAAAGAGGGAATCAAATTCATTTTTATTTTCATCCGCCTTTTGTTTCTCCAACACTTAGTTGTATATGTGGTGCTGGGGTTTGAACTTGGGTCTTCACGCTCGCCAGGCAACACTTTAACTGCTGAGCCACCACTCCAGCCCCTCTCCATAAACTTTTTCCACAAATATGCCAACAATTGTTAACATGTACAAAAACAGAGCTACATTAAGAAAACAAAAACCAAGATAACACTGCGTTAAAACTGATCTTTTCTCTCCGTTGCAGAAACCAGAAATAAAAGAGGCTTTGAATAACAAACAATTATGTTTCTTAATCATGTTTTTCAACTCTGTTAATAAAAGGCAAAGAACAAAATAGCATATGTTTACGGGGATTGCTGGAAAGCTACATAGCTCGTGGTAGTGCCAGCAGTATGTATCTTTTTGGACCGTTCTCTTCTTATTCAAGTCCTTGGGCTTCTGTAAGTTTTCAAAATTAAATTATTTACTAATAATAACACTATTAAAAACCACAACAGAACTAAAGACTAAAATGAACACAAATACTTTAATCATTTTTTAAAAGAACTTCAAAACCAACAGTTCAGATTCGTATTTAAATCAAAAGTTTTATTTGTTACATGGACATTCTGTGCTAATGCATATTATTAATATTTAATAGAGGTTTGCCAATATTTAAGATAAACCTAATTATATTGGTAAAATATATGCAAGAACACTGAAATGTTCTTCAATATGTGAATGATGAATTAACTGTGGTACATCTAGAAAATGGATGTGATTTAGTGCTAAAAGGAAAGGATTGATCAAGGCATGAGAAAACATGAATGAAACCTAACTGCATATTACTAAATGAAAGAAGCAAATTTGAAAAACTTGTGTACTCTAAAGTTCCAGTTAAAGGCAGGAAGCCAGCTATATCTTCATAGATTTTAAAGAAGCGTAAAAGACTAAAGAGCACTATTTGCATGTATTCCCATGCTGCTTTAGAAAACAGGAGAGAACACTGAAAAGGTAAACAGTCTCCACCTTATTACCTGCAGAGTTGGTTTCAAATAAACATTGGGTACAACAGCTAAATTGCTTGTCCCTTGGGAGAGTGTGTAGTGTGTGTGTGCGTGCACACACTCACTCACAGAAAGCCAAAGCTGACAGATATCAAATCATTCCATTTTACACCAAAAAGTCCAGCTTAGTGTCAAGATTTCTGAGAGATGTTTAAAATAAGAAACGCAGAATTTCAAAATCTCACACGTATCATTCTTTTAAAAAAGCCTTTCTGTCACTTCTCTTTCCTTAATTAACATGTTAAAGGAAACTGAACAAACTGAAGCACTAGCAATGGAAGAACATTCTTTTTTAATGAGACCAGACAGCAGCCTCCAACAATCTTGACCAGGTCTGAAAATTGATTATTGCTGTGTGGCTGCTGGCAACAGTAGGGAAAGGGGCCCCACCCAGAAGGGCGACCCAGCCACACATCATTCCCCTATTGTTGTGGCAGCCATCAAGAAAAAAATATTTGTATAGCAGCATCTTGAGCAGATGGCTTGGAGACAAGTTAGAAATGGAAAAGCCTGTGAGAAGAAATTGCAGAAGTCAAGCCCAGACATCCAAACAGAGGCAATGGGTGGCTCACCAGCCCTAGCGAGGCTGGAAAGGTAGAGCTCTCCTACACGTTACCCAGACTTCTACGCCTTCATTCTGTGCCAGACTCCCATTGTTCACCTTGCATATCTATCCCAAATCTGCGAGAAATAAGAGGCAATCTGTGCCCATTGTTCCTTTATCAGCAGTCAGTTCTTCAGAAAATCAACACTACGTTACATTAAATAAGAGAAACGTAGTCCTCCAATTCCCTTCCCCTTGTCTCATCTCTTGTGATCAGCACCTGCTTGCTTTCCCCGTGCTTGGCTCTACGCCTTACCTGGCCTTATCACTACTTCTCATCAATATGGCAGTGGTAGATATGAGAATGTGCCTTGCAGTATTGCAAATATGGACAGCATAACTGATCAATATCCTGAATCCACCACTGTGTTGACCATGGCTGTGCTTCCTACAGTCTGTTTCCAGGCAATGACTAAGTGCAGCAGAGAACGCTCACAGGCACGTTATGAGAGATAATCCCTCTATCCAGTGACTGAAGGCCTTGCCAAAACTCTTAGAACTATACCAATCTCTATGACTATTTATACTCACCCTCTCTCCTTCCCTTTCTGTTTCACAAATCTCAGACCTGTGCTATGATTCAAGAGCTCTCCCAGCTTCCCCCCACTTCTCCTCTAATCCAAACATGGTATCCATTCAAACTAACACAGTGCCTCTGCCCCTTTATTCTCTTGACCTGGTCTGTGATAAACTTCTGGAAGGCCTACTGAGTGATGAGCTGATGAGAAAAATGAGCTGTAGCTAAAGAGAGCTCATATAAACATTTGAGCAAGTCTAGAGCCCATCACTTGGCAACATGCATTGGTACACAGGAACTGTAATATCCTCAGAAATTTAAGGATGAAATCCAGTCAGAAGCTCTGATAGAGATAGGCACCGTTAGATCTTGGGAAGGGCATGTAGAGCTACCTAAAAGCCTTGAAGAAAAAACATATCAAGTGCTAAAATTAACAAAATGTGGAGAAAGTACCCCTGGGGCAAAGAGGCTCTTTCCCATTCAGAGGCACCATTTTGCATCAACTGCCTGAAACAACACAGGGGATATAAACTGGGTTACTTGTCAAGATTGGGACCTGAACTATCACAAAGGGGAATAAAGTCCTTGAGGAAAACTTGTCCTGAAATTAAAGCCATCAAACTTTGTCTGAAAAGTATCAGATGAAGTTCAAAACTCATTCTTCATTTGGGACCCTCACAAAAACAAGGAGAGACCCAACACAGCCCAGAGGTGCAGTTTGCAACCCACGGCCTACGTTAAGCATCTTCATCTGCCCAGGAGACACTTCAGAATTGCCACATTTGCATTTGGTTCAAAATATAAATAGTTTCATATCATCCTTGCAAAGAAGGATATATTATCACATTTTAAATTATCAACGGACTCGAGTAGGACTCTTGCTGAATTGTCATTCTTTTAACATCACCAAGATGCTAATTATCATAGTGTATTTGAAGAGTAGCAACAAGCAGGCAGCTTTGCCATCCATTAAGTTGAAATTCTATTAAGGGCTACATCTTACAACTAAGTGGATCCTTGTATCTGAAGCTGATGGATTCCGTTTCCCTGCTCTGAAATCATTCAGTGGCGCCTACAAGCATCCAAACTATTGCTGGCTCGGTAACTACTTTATTGCAGGGAGAGAAAATCTACCCTTCATCTTTTCTGACACTTTGGTCTCTATTATGTGAAATTTGCTACAAATCATGTGTTTTATCATTAGTAACAACCATATTGTTATTTACTAAGCACTTTTCTTTGTGTGCTTAACCTTGATACACAAGCTACCTTATAAAATTCAACACTTCAAGGTTGGTGCTTTTATCCATGATGACACTTGGACACAGGGAGGTGAGATGCTGTGATCAAGGTCACAAAATTAATCTAACTGTAGTAGAAAATTTTGTGTGCGTGTTTGCCAGCACAGTATTCTTTCTGTTGGAAGAACTGTTTTTTTTCTGCAGTCCGTTACACAGAGGATAGAATCCTGGTAGATTTATCACTTAAATGGCTCTGCTTTTCTGTGACTTAACCCCACAAGTGTGAGTCAATCACTAGAATGAAGAATCAGAGTAGATTGGGTGACTGGTCTAGGAGTATGCATATGATTTTTTCAGGACCAGGATTCACACAACAGATATGCATACCAGGCAAGAGATGCTCTTTCTGCTTTTATGACAGTGGGTGCTACAAGCCATGTATATTTAGGGTGCCAGTGGCCTTCTCTGTCTCTACACAAACAGCCTGCTGGTGAATGAATCCAATATTTAAGAAAGTAGAACTGAGCAATGAAAAGAAACTGGAACCTATGACATCCTCTGAGTCTACCTGGAGCTGAAGACAATGTCAATCCTTGGAACTGCCAGTAGAAAAAGTCAATAAATACTCCCTTTATTTAAATTAGAGTTGGATTTCTGTTCATGCACTTGGAAAAGTGCTGGCTAACACAATACGAGAGCCTGAGTTTGACCCAGTCCCTCTGATTGTAGAACCATATGAACTGCAATAATTCTTCATCAAAGACAAATTAGTGATGGAAGTCATTTCATTGCTAATAGAGCAATACAAGATAAAATGTAGAAATTGCACTTAAATGCCCTGTGCATAACCCCATTATGATAATTAGCATTTTTACTATAATTACCTTTTATGTATTTTTCCAGGAATCACTTAATGAAGGGGATTGTGTCTTATTCATTCTTGTAATCCTTCAACTAAGTACAGCCCTTAGGACTTTGAAGGTGCTCAATAAATATTTTATGAACAAATATTTCTAGTAATTTACAAATAAAGAATTACTTTTAGTTCAGGTTTACTTGGATAGTCACATCCCAGACATTAGTCTATTTAATCCTTCACGTTATTTGAGTTCTTTGTTTACAAGATCTGACCTTATCTGAGAGCTTCCCAGTCATTCAAAAGCTCACTTCCCTTCTCCCCAACTTATTTTAGCTTTCTTGATAATATCTATCACCTATTGGATTATCTGTGGTTTATTTGTTGCCTTCTCTCACTGAAATGTTAGCTTCTTAAGAGCCATGTCTGGCATATAGAGGGGTTTCAAAAATGATTGAATGTTTATAATGTAAATAGAGTATCTGGTGGTGCTCTCAGTTCCACATTTTTAACACCTTCCAACACACTGTGGATATTCATTCACTATTATAATTGTAAACATGATTGTTTATGTATATGTGTTATAATGCCATTAATGTTTTGAAAATTACTAAATGTACTTCTCGCAAAGTGTCTTGCCACTGTATGAATTCTAAATAAAAAATCTTCTACTAATTCCATACTCATAATCTTATTGATTAGCACAATGTTGCCTTAAGACAATAGACTAAACCAATCATCTATTTGTTTATGTTGTTATGGTATTGATATCTTACTCAAGATTAGCTATGAAAATAGATTGAGCCTTAATGCAATCTAGGTGTATATCATGATTGATCCATATAAATTCATCAAAAGTTATTTTTTAATAATTCATTTTACTTTTTTAATATAATCCAATATAATTATCTATAGTCATTAAATTTTAAATAAATACATATATAAATTCAATTAATGAGAACTTATTAGTAAGTTTATATTTAAAAAACAATCTGCACATTACAGTGACACAGCAATATCGATGGTCATAGCAGCACAATTTACTATTGCTAGGCTATGGAAACAACCCCAGTGTCCCTCACTGGAAGAATGGATCCAAAAACTGTGGTACATTTATACCATGGAATATTACACAGCAATTAGAAACAATGATATTGCAGCCTTTGAGGGTAAATGGATGGTTATGGAAGAGATCATGATGAGTAAAATCAGCTTCACCCAGAGATCTAAGGGTCGATTGTCTCCACTCATCTGTGGAGGTGGGGTCTAGACCCTGGACAATGAGAAAGTTGGTCTAGTAGCATGAGTTAAATCCAGATAAGATGTAATGCTTTACAATCTAATACCTTCTTTAGAGTTATAATGGGAAGGGGAAGGGAGGGATAAGGGAGGGTATTTGGGGGGGGGCACTCCTGGGGATAATTGCAATATCCAGAATATATACACATTTTATACACATTTTATATTATTTTATTAAAATCTTGTAAGGTTGCTCAAAATAAAAAATATTAAATAAAAAAAAATAAGTAATTCTGCAACAAGAGTCTTCCCAGCACTTGTAGGAGCTAAAACATGATTATTCCACAAGTTATAATAAAAAGAATATTGGTATATTGCACTAATAAATGCTTTAAGCCATAAAAAACAAAAAACAATCTGAAATATAATATATTTAAGTGTGAAAAAGTCAGGTAACGATCTCATGATGAAATGATCATGAAAAGAATGATATCATGATAGATTCTCTAGTTAGAGAAAATATTTAATTTTTATTTCCTGTGTCTATTACATTGACAGCTTAAGAAACTACAGTGATCATCTTTGCTCCCTCTCTTCTGGCTTATGGACCTATGTATTGCTCTTTTGGGGTAACTTTTGGAGCTATTTAAAAATGACATGCTTGATATTTTTCCATGCATATGATGAACTTTAAACAATATTATATTGTAATTGTAGTATTACAATTGTAGCCCTGTATAATTAAAATAAAAACAGTATATCATCTCTTGCTGACTCCAAATACATCATTTCTTCTTTTACTTTCTTATCAGAAAGAACAGCTGTGGTTCTCCGTGGGATATACCTGGCATTTAGATACATCAGATGCCAGCTCCTGCTTTAAGAAAAAAAAGAAAAGGATAAGAAAGCACTCCTTGGGGCTGGAGCGGTGGCTCAGCGGTTTTAGGACCCGGGTTCAAACCCCAGCACCACGTACAAAACTGAGTGTTGGAGCAATGAAGGCCATGTGAAAAACTAAATAAAGTTGCGTCTCTCTGTCTCTGTCTCTCTCACTGTCCCTCTCTCTTTAAAAAAAGAAGAAAGCACTCCTTCTCCAAGGTAATGTATCCTTCAGAGACAACCAGTATTGCAATTAAGATAAAAGGGGGAAAGTTGGAAGAGAAAGAGACCAAATGTCCACATGATGTTCACAACTAATGCATGCAGATATGTGTATTTAAAATACCCGTTCCCAGGGCTGGAGTGGTGGCTCAGTGATTTGAACATTTGCCTGGCATGCAGGAGGACCTGGGTTCAATCCCCAGCACGACACACAGAGTCAAGTGTTGGAGAACAAAAGGCCAGATGAAAAAATAAATAAAACTGATTCCCTCTCTCTCCCTCTCTCTCTTCCTCTCTCTTAAAATAAAATTAAATAAAATACCAGTTCCCTGACCAAGTGAATACTCCTTTCTATCTGAAAAGCATAAGTGAAGCCTTGGCTTACATTTTTCTGAAATGATTTAAATATAAAGTACTGAAAGAAGATAGGTGGGAGACTTAGCTGTAGTTTACATCTTAGTTTCAAAAACAGAGCTTGGCCAAGTCTTTCTTCTCTACTGTACAGAAAAGATAGGTATTTGACATTTACACCAGGGGATAGAGCCATGAGAAATATAAAATAGAACTCCCAGGAAAGCAGACAGGTCAGTTTTATGCTTATTAAATTAGAGTCCTTTAAAAAACTTTTAAAAGAAGTGAAGTATAACATATAATGATTAGCTTCTAGACCAAATGCTCTTCATTTACCATTTATATATAATTACACATATAGTATAATTGACTAGTTGATCTCAAGTGTATCTAGAGTTTGCTTTTTAAAGATTATACTAAAATGATGAATTTACAAATACCTACTATTGGATTAAGTAAAGAAGTTTATCTATCTTTGTTTACTTATCCTTATATTTTTGTTTACTTATCCTTACTTTTACACAGAGGAAAAATTCTAAATGATATTCACTTCTGAATTACAAACTAAAAGAAGTAAAGTAAACTATCATAATTACAGTTGTGCTTAGGGAGACAAATTTCTTCCTTAAAGTTTTATTTGTCTTTGCAAAAGAATCTTCTTTCTAATTATGAAAAATAACTCAACTGAACTCAGTAATTTTTGCCAGAAATAACTCATTCACTTGTAAAAAAATTTCAAGTTTGTCATTTACTTTTCACATTCTCATACTCTATATATCTGTGTTGGTATAGACATTAAGACTGAAGTATTTTTCTCCATGAAAACACCTGGAGCCATTTTGCAGCCCTTTTTCTTTCAGTATAATTTTATCATTTACATATAATACATTTGGCTGTGTAGATGTCCCTAGGTAATGCCTTTTCTCTCACTCTACTTGAATAGCTATGAAAAACATTCTATCTTATTTCAGTACTTTATATTTAAATCATAACCCTACTCACCAATTCACAATTTGCACAGGACAGTCTTATGAATTCCACCATGATAAAATAACCCTGCAGCTGAAAAAAATGAGTAAATAAGCCATCCTCAACCTCAACCCAGGGACAAATATTCAGATATTTTGTCCTTTGTCCACATTCTTGTGTAAGTTTACCTAGCTTACTTTTAAGTAACTATCCTTTTTTAACCATTAATTCTTATCTTTAATTTATTAACACACAACTATCTCAGTTCTTATGTTAGCTAAAATCAGGTGAGTTAGACAGTGCCTTTCCTATAGAATCTCCAAATCTGAGAACCACATCTCTCAAAGACTTGAGTACTCAGGGACAACTGTAATACACAATTGTCTTGTTAGGAATTCTGAGCAACTTCCCCCAGGATCTAAGCCATAAAAAATTAAAGGCAAAGCAATGTTTGTAGAAACAAACAACAACAACAAAAAAGACCTATTGAAATTAAAAAAAAAACCTCCTAAAAGAAAAACATTCATTTACGTTCTTGCAATTGACCATTGACATCACTATTTTATTTTTAAAAGTAGCATTTTAAAAAGCAGGCTACCATGTGAGGGATATTTAATAAAATACTCAGAATAGTGGCCTATTGGTGACCATGGCAGTTATAAATTCCATCTCTAACCACCAATCACAGCATAAGCTCATGTACCTGCACATCCACACAGTACACCTGCCCACTCCAAGCAGCAGATGTTGCCCTGCTGGTCTATTTCACAATGACCACAACCCGCTCCCACAAGCCTTGAGGAACTAGTAAATCTTTGCTGACCCATTCTCTGGCTTCTGCACAGTGAGTTTCCCTTTTTTCACTTGGTGATGTTCACAGCCCTATAGGATTTATCACTGTCTTTAAGAAATTGCTTCATCCCATACCCACTGTCATATTTTCCATCTTCCTCCCTTCCTCTCTTTCTTTATTTCCTTCTTTCTTTCTTTCTTTTTCCAGTCCTATTTTGAAAATGAAGAGTACTATTTGAACATCTTCCCTATGCCCATCACCAGTATTAGGGAAAATAATACATGCTGAAAAAGATGACCCTTATGGACATTCTAATCAAACTGTAGGTTACATTACAGTGACACAGCAAAATCTATGTTCATAGCAGCTCAATTTACAATAGCTAAATTATGGAAACAATCCAGATTCCCCTCACTTGATGAATGGATCCAAAAACTGTGGTTCATATATATCATGGAGTTCTACTCAACAATTAGAAACAATGATATTGCAGCCTTTGAAGGTAAATGGATGGCTATGGAAGAAATCATATTGAGTGAAGTCCCCAAAACCCAGAGAATCAAGGGTGGAATGTCTTCACTCATCTGTGGAGGTTGGAGCTAAACCCTGACCATTGTGAAAGGCAGTCAACTCTCATGTATTAAACCCTGAAAAGGTGTAGTGACATACAACCTAAGGCATTCATAGAGATGTACTGGAATGGAGGGGGGACAGGAGGAGGGACAAGGATGGGTAATCAGGGAGGGCTCTAGGGGGTAAATCTAATTTTCAGAATACAAAGATATTGTTTCATTGGAAAAATGAAAAATAAAAATAAATTTAAAAAGATAGAATAAAAAAGAAACAAAAAAAAACTTAACCATGATTTAAAGCAAGTGGTATGAACCACTGCATATTTAATTGCTGAATGCTCTGTTTCAAATACTAAGGAATAGACCTGAATCTCTTTTTTCTTTTTTTCTTTTGTGGTGCTAGTGATTAAACCAGCAGTCTTTAACATGTTAGGCAAGCACCCTACCACTAAGTTATATCCCCAGTCCCATTCTTTTTAAAGAGATGAGGTGTCACTACTTTGCCTAGGCTGGCCTTGAATTCCTGGATTCAAGCAATCCTCCTGCCTCAGCTTCCTGAGTAGCCGGAACTATAGGCACCATGAAGAGTGAGCTGAAATTATTAATCCCTTCAGATCTGGAAGTCAATCGACATTTCTAAAAAAGCTTACTAGGTTATTCTATTGTGCTACCCATCAGGAGATCTATTGTGCCAAAAAGTCTGTATTCTGGTTGATAAATAACTGGTTTGTGGTTTAGGAAACCCAGAGGGTTAGATACAGATGTTAACTCATTATTTCTCAAACATTAGTGTGGACTAGGATTAGCTGGGGCTCTGATAACCATAGTAGATCTGAGCCTCAGATTCAGAGAGGAGGAATTCACAGGTCACAGACAGAGACCCAGAGCTTGTATTCTCCATGAGAGGTTCTGGTGATTCTGATGTGGTAGACTTCAGGTCACTCAAAAGTCAGTCACTATCCAGTCCTGTGCACTAATATTTCACAGAGGGTGATATTTAATATCATACACAGGTAGTCTGAAATATTGCATCAACATAAATATCTTGTAAAACTGAATTATTTTATACATTTAGTTTAATATCTTTTAGTACAGTATGATTAATATTCTCACTATTTTATCATCACTGAATAGATGCTAAGAGTAACTTTTAAAACTATTCACCACTTTGTACCCTTGTTACTTACTTAGAAAACAATTGAGTGTCATTTCTTAAAAAATATCATAGAAATGCAAAAAAATTGGAAAAGAAGTTTCTTTAGTTGTTACATGCATGTAACTGAGTGTTTTCCTTTTCTTGTTTTATTTTTTAGGTGAAAAAACTGATGAAAAAAGTTAAAATTTTTATTTAAATTTTTTAAAGATTTCAGCTAATGATACACACATTAAAGAAAATTATATGACTCACTTATTTTAGCTCCATGTAACAGAGTTGTCTATTAGAACTTGTTCAAAATTTCCAGAAAGAAATTCTGCATAAGAAAAAATAGGTTCGAAACAGTTCTTCAGAAGAAAATACACAAGGAGATATTCTTTTTTAAAAAAATCAATAAGTACCTGGCAATTAAATGTCAAGGTATAAGTAATATGTGACACATGACAAGGACAACTTCCCCATGATGTACAATACATAATGATGTCATAATGGGTATACACTGTTTTGTTTTCTAGATAAAAGTTTTCAGACTAATAATAATAAAATTTATCTTTATAGATGTAAACTCCATTGATTTTAAAATGAAAAGCAATCATGCAAAGTTTTTTTTCTTCCTTCAAACCAAGTTTTGAAATTTGAATACTTATGCCATCTGAATCCCAGTGCTGAGAAAACAGGCACACCTGGAGAAGATCAAAGTTCTCATTGACCTTGGCAGCATAGCAGTTTCAATAGAATAATCTCATGTATTAAAAAATATATGTGAATCCACATTAACCACTTTCAGCCCACATCAAGGACAATGACTCCCTTGGCACCACTTGGATTTGAGTTAAAGAATTTGGCCTGTACTTCCCCAGGCTTAGCCAGGACAGATTGATAAAGAGGTACAACATTATCTTAATCAGTGGCACCATACTTCCAAATTTTTCCAAATGTTCCTCACAAGTTTGTTTTCAGTGCAAGTACAGAAAGAATATTTTTATCCATATTGCTTTCTGCTCAAATCATTTCTCCATGTATTAGAGAGCATTAATCTTAGGAAACATAACTAAAATCAACTACTAACACATTTACCAAGTGTCTGGTTTGTGCCAGGAACTTGAATAGGATTTTTACATGCTTTGTTTCTGATATCCACAGCAATCCTCCTACTACAATTTTTATCAGCCCCATTGTACAGATGAGAAAACTAAGGCAGAGAGGGAGAGTGAATTGCTCAATGGGGGACTAATTACAGAACACTTAGAAAACAATAAAAAATCCACAAGTATTGATTCACATTTTCCTATCACTGTATTTAAAAAGCAAACAGCCAACTATTACACAGTTTTTATTACATGTTGGACTTGGAGTGTTTTTATATGCATTAATTCATTCAAACATTTGAATATCTCTGTGGGCAAAGTTTTGTTGTTATTTCCATTCTCCGGGTAGAGAAAATAGATACAAAGAGGTCAAGCCATCTCCCTAAGTTAAAATGTTGATACGTGAAGAACCCATTATCTAATCCAGGGCTTCAAATATACACATTAACCATTATGCTACACAAATATTAAGTGGATTCCAAATAGACATTTTTCACATTCAGTTACTAAAATGTGCAACAATACACTTCTTGAACATCAAGATATATAACAAAACAGAGTATCAACGGGAGAAATTCTAGTTGATTAAACAGTGCTCCTATCTTTTACTTTCCAAAGGTGGGTGGGAAGACCCTCCAGACATCAGACGCATCATGCTGTGCAAGGTGAATTACGAGTCTTTTCCAACTGTTAAAAACTTTCAGAGTGAGAGTGATAAGAATTTCATCCTTAATACAAGTGCCTTTCAAAAACTCTTTAGCTTTGGAGCTGGTGAGGTGGCTCAGCAGTTATGGCGCTTGCCCAACATGTGCGAGTACACGGGTTCAAATCCAAGCACCCAAGTACACAACTAAGTGTCAGAGAAGTGAAAGTCATGTGAAAAAACTAAATAAAAAAAAATTGATTCTCTCTCTCTTAAAAAAAAACCCTTTAGCACGTCTAAATGCTCAAACACCAAGTAGAAGCAGGTAAAAACAACATGGAATCATGGGAAGGATGATATCTAACATATAATTTCCATTAATCTGCATTTTCTGAGTTATGACATCACAATTGTGTTGCATAAAGGTAAATATAGCAAAACCTTGAGGAAATACATATGAGGTGGCATGCCATTCCAAAAAATAGAGAAATTTAATAGTGAAATTCTCTTAGAAGTCTAAGGAAAATAATATAGTAAACTTGGAATATCAAGTAGTTTTTAATGAATTCATCAAATTTGAGACAGAGAAAAAGAGAGTCATCACTGTCTTATGGGAACTGGTCATAATGTAACAGCTTGAGTTCAGAGATTTGCTCTACAAAAGCCATGAGAATTGATAACAAATAGCAATTCCTTTAAAAGAAAAATGTATCTGCAGAGGAAAGAAAATTCAAACATTTATTAAAATTGCAAATTATACCAGCAAATTCAGATATATACACTGCTTGGATTTTAAGAATTGTGAGACTCACAAGAATGGTGTCTCAGAGTGTTGATGTTGTCCCTCCTTCCACCCCTCCAGCTTCCCCACCCCCACCCCCTTGGGAGCTCAGCCCTGGACAATTACAGGGTTGCTATCACAGCAGCTGTCCCTGTTGCATGGTGCTGATTTTGTACTTGCAAAAATGTGACTCTAGAGAGATGTGACAGTGCGGTTCACAGTAAGTCTGAATCCAGTCTTCTGGGAAGATGTAGGTTTCTTTTGTTATAAGGAATAAAAATATTGAGTATAAATTCTATCCTTAGAATTTTAATTTTTGACATGTTGCTCTAGTTTTAATTAACTACTAATACTCTGTGATGAATTATTTGTGTGTCATTAAGGAAACATACAAATTACTTCAGAAGTGTTTCAATCCAAATGAATGAACAAATGGAAAAAGGTGAAGAGTGATGGAAGGCTTGCATTCAAAATGAGCACATTGCTTTCTTTATTAAACAGGGGATATAGTTTAAAATTTTCGTATCATCTCTCAGGCTATACAACTTACTAAGACGACTTAAAATTTCCTTTTTGGTCTCTCAGAACTGTCTGATTCATCTGAGAGCCAGTTTCAACTCTTCTGTTCTTTGCTTACTACTCTCAAGAAAAATTTCCATACAATGATGTACAAACTTCAAAATGTGTGGCTTTTGGGAATTATGTATTAGTTATGACTACATTTGAAGCTTGGTATCACTGGGTAACTTATTTTTTTTTCTTTTGAAATATAAATACTGCAACCTAGGTGGCATGGCACTATTGAAAACAGCTTGCCATATGCCTTTGATTTCACTGAGAGACATGCCATCTGCCACCACATTGGATACTGATTCAAAATTAAAAAAAAAAAAAGAATGGCAAAAGAGTGAGATCAAATGCAAGAATGTTGTCCATCATCTGTGGTCTAGGATCTGGATCAGGTCTGAGTAGTAGTTCTGATAACCTCTGATCATGAAGTCAAACACAGACAGAATCAACTAAATTCTCCTTTTTTATTTACTTTTTTTCCTTTGGTGGGCAATGAACTGAGCACAGTATGGTTTGCTCAGCATGATTATTGATACAGATTTAGAAAGAAGTCTTTGATATGAAAGTAAACACCAAAGATCCTAGGGCATTTTTTATTTTAAAGTAGTTTTGGCCCACGGACTGGGATTAAAACAGGGAAAACTTACTTATGCACAGTTAATTTATTTGTAAAAATTCAATGCCTTCATGGGGGATTGGAGAAGGAAGAAAATGGCAAGAAATCAGAGATTTATGGGGTGATATAGTTACACTGAGGAAAATATATAAATCTGTTTTGTTACTACCATATCTTATCAAGTGTTAAATCATCCAAGTGTATGTTTTAACTCTACGTAATAAAATTACCATGATAAATCCCTTAAGATGATTCCCAAAGAACAGAGGTAATTTTTCTAAGAAGCTTAAAAATAGAAATCACTCTCAAATGTACTCAAATGCATCCAGACTGTGCCCTCATAGGCAGTACTTTACCCAAAAAGAAAAAAAAAGACCAGAATAAAATGTAAATTTTATAGGAAAAAATGTACAGGTAACTGTGTACACTCAGTTTTGTGTACTTGAAAGAGAAAAGATTCGAACCAGATGGACCAACTTTTGGCTGAGAGAATGCCCTATGAACAATGTAGCTGGATTTTGACCAATTTTTTCCAGATGAAAGAAGAATGAAAAAATGAACACGTTACTAAAGTGTAAAATCAGTTTCATACTGAAATGCAATCTTGTTTCAGAACTCTATAACCAAACTGACAAGGTAATCTTGGGACTAGCTTGTAAGAATAATTTGAAATGTTTTAGCCCTGATAACCAAGGGAAATATCTTCTAAATAACAGAATTTCCAGTGCTATTGTAAGAAATGTTTTAATGAAAACATATATTATTAAATTGCAGCTACCCCAAAATGTCTAACGATCACAAATAACTGCATTTGGCCTACTCTAGAAAATTCACACCACCGTTTATTGAAAAGTATCAAATAGGTACCTAAGAAGCTATTATAGGAAAAGAAGTTAAGCGATAATACATGACACTTGTGTATTATTTTATCATTTATTTACACTTTTTTATCTGCTTTACCTATAAAATATATTTTCCTATTTTATAGAGTAGAAAAGAGCAGGGTAACTCACCTACCTAAAGCCAAATCACCAATTCATGTTAGAATCAGATGCAAACTAAGTCTTAAAATACCGTATCAGGGCTGCTTGAACTCCAGCGCCCTCTCTCTAAGCCCCAAACACTGGAGCATCAACTCTCAGGGTTTGATATATGATTCCACACGGTTGCTCTCAATGTGTTCCATCTTCTTGGAATGGAAATACTTTGGAAGCAGTAGCATTTTAAGCTGTTCTCAACAACAGACACCTCTGCAGAGCACGTATTTACAAATGTACAGGGGAAAGTGAGAAGAGCCTTTATTGTCACAAATGGACACAAGTTAGTTGTGTGACGTTACATATGCATGAAAGAAATTTGTAGTAAAACCAATGTCCTCACTAATAACATCACATATTAATATATTAGTGTGACAATTTGATCAGTACATTTATAGAATCAGACATTATGTAACAGTTCATACAGAATAAACATCTCACAATTGAGTTACTCAGGTCAAATCTGTACATTTAATACAATTTACTAAAATTGGTTAACATAGCGTAGTGTTGTTTAGGTTATGTCTTCCAGGGAATCTTCAAAGACAGTATGAGTGGGGAAAGTAAGAAAATGTAAAGTGTGCCAGATAAAAACATGTAAGTCCCTGAATAATACTGCTTTGAATCATATCACATTTACCATTTCTAGACATATTGAAAGCTCCTACTAATAGGCACAAAAAAAAAAAAGTAGCATTGGAAGCTGACAAAAAGCAAGATGGAATAAAACAGGGCAAAAAAATATGAGTTTTCACTGTGTGGCCCTTGGAGGATAAAACTGAGTCCAAATTCCCCAGAGCTGTGAGATTGTGATTCTGTCTAGTAGGGAGAAGAGAACTGAGAAGTGGATGGAGAGATTATAGAGAATGGAGTCCTCAATCCATGTGCTGATATCTGCAGTCCCTCATGTAAAAGCAAAGTTCCCTTCACTAAGTCAAGCTAAGTATGTTAATAAAGCATTTCCAAAGCCAGTAAGGTGCAGTGATGCACACTTGTAATCCTAGCTCCTGGGGTGCCTGAGGCAGGCAGGAGGATCACAAGTTCTAAGTCAGTCTGAGCAATTTAAAAAAGGTATGAGGAAGTAGCTCAGTGGTAGAGTGTTAGAGTGCTTGCCTAGCATGTGTGAGACCCTAAGTTCAATTCCATCACCCCCCAAAAAAATATTTTTTACAAAAAAAGAACATATCAAAATATTATGTAAAAAGGTGAAAAGACATAATGAGATGATCAGCAAGGTCTTTTATAGCTTAATTGTATTTTTTTTCAGGGCTGAGGATCAAACTCAGGACCTTGCGTGCTAGGCAAGTGCTCTGCCACTGAGCTAAATCCCCAACCCCTAATTGTATTTTAATAAGGAAAAAATGTTATAATGTTTTTTAAAAACCTATCCAGGACCTTTTGATCCAGATGCCCAGAGAACGGGTGACTAACTTTACACACCAGTTTCCTGTTATGTGTGGGGAGCAGTTTTTGTTACTAGATAACGGTTGAAATTCTCTTAATTAATAATTGTTTTTAGTCCTTGTCTTTTCCCTATTTTCCTGTTGCTCTTTTTTTTTTTTCCCCACTTGCCAGTTTAGGAATTTGTTTGGCTCTTTTCCTTCACTTAATGATGATATTTAAAAAAGGATTTGGCTATGTGCCTAGAGGCTCTTGGGTGTTGGGTGCCATATAAACAAAATTAATTACTAATTTCAGTGCCAATATCAGATCACTGGCACAGGGAGATTAGTTGATAAAAAAGGCAAAAAATAATGACATTTTCAACAAACAATAGTGTATTTTTGCCTGAAATAAATCATAAATATGTAAAAATCAATTAAAATAATCCTATTTTGTGTACATTTGTACAGCAATTTTTTCCAAATGAGATCATATAGATTATTTTATCTGGTTGCCAGAACAAAATCATGATATTACAAACTACAGATATTACCAACCTTATTTTGCAAAATTGAGGAACTAAGCCTATGAGATAATGATTTACCATACCTGTTTTGTTAGTTACACAACAAAACGCATCCTAAAAACCTAAGTGACAAGATATTTCACTCAGATTTGCAGAATGACCAATCATCCCAATTTGCCCAGAACTGAAGTGTTTCTTGGGATGTTAGACTTAAGGGCTAAAATGGGACAGTCCTGGCCCACTGGGACAGCTGGCCACCCTAACACTGTTTTGATTATCCTGTTGGCATATTTTGGCTCACATCAGGAAATAAGCTCTATCTTTCTTGTTCACTACATCATTTGCTTTGCCAGTTTGAAGCAAGCAGACCTTCAGAACGTTTTCATATTCATCCCTGCTTTTCTTTGCCCATCAGTATACCGCACCTTAACTAACTTCCTATTTACCTATTTTTCAGATTGTTTTCCTCAACTTCTTGCTGAATAAATTTCACCATCCCCCTCTGCTCCCTCCATCTATGTCTTTCTGTAATTAGTCCACACTGCTCCCAGGTTGAAACTCATACTGATTTTAATTCTTATGCTCTTTTATATGAACCCATTCTCCACTTAATCACTTCCGAAGCAGTCCTTTCCTCTTTGTGACTTCGATAGGTTTTTCCAGTTTTGGGCAACATTTTTTTCCTGCCAATTCTTACTCATCTTTCAATTCAATCTTAAATTTTAAAGTTTCATGGAATTTTTTTTTTGTAGTTTCAAAAGGATGTGAGCACTCTGTCCTTTGAACTCATCTTACTTTGTACTACTGAATGACTCATCTCACCTGCTTTATAATTATTTATATCTTTTTCTTAGTCTTCCAACTAGATTATATCCTTCAAGACCAAGCATGGTCTGATTCATCCCAGTATCCCTGCTTAATCCAGTAGCCATTCATAAGTTTTTATTAGAGCTTGAATTTTTCCAGATCTGGTTTTAAAAATGTATTTGTATTTTGCATATTAGACATCTAGCATATGAAAAATACACAATGAATGTATAAACACTATAATTTTCAAAAACCCCAAATACCCAAGGATCATGCAACATCAACTCAAGGTTTCCATAGAGTACATAGTAGGACCATTGTGTGTGTTTGTCCACATACATATTGTCAATCCAGCCAGCTCCTTACCTGCTCCCCTGCAGGGGACGTCACAGAGAAGGAGAGCTATTCCAGGTGGGCAATCCCTTGTGTTCAGAAAATAGACTTCGAATAACTTTTCAAAAGGTTGAAATTGAATTGGCATTAAAACGTAGAAAGAATGATTGTTTGGATCTAAATTTTTTCTCCCCGTTTAGATGGAGCCATAATATAAGAATGATATTCATGCAATTTGAAAATTATATATTTTAGGTTATAATTGTATTTTAGGACAATCTCAAAAGAAACCCATCAATTTGGGCCTTATGTGATTACACTTAATTAACCTGTAATCTATTGAAACTTTGGAACTAAAATATTTACTACAGAATTTGTTTATCCTTTATTGAGACAATTTCAAAAGCAGCAAAGTTGAAGAGAAGTAGAATCATTTGTCTTGATGTTTTCAAATTTTTCTTCCTGAAGGCTTTGTGTCTACATCTGGAGGAGAAAACAAGATTACTGAGAAAAAAATCATATTATATCTTACCTTATCCTATTCCCTCCTCTAAGTCTCTCCCCTCACAGAGTCTCTCCAGGCACTCACGTATCTGAGGCCTGCCACTGCAGACACTGCCCTCCACGCCTGGAGAGCTGAGCCTTGGTCTTTGCAACTTAATCACAGCTGACTCGTGCTCCCTTGATCTGAGCCAAGTTATATGAAGGAAAGGGGGAGATGAACGAGTGGCCCATGCATCCAGCATCTAATATCTGCTACTTCAGATGTGGGGTTTGATTTACTGTCTGTATTGGAAAGTTTGAAGAAAAAAAGTATTTTATATTCTTTAAATAAATTCATGCGTTGATGTGTGATTTACCTTCTCAGTTTTATTATTCAGGACAATGGCATTTTTTAGTTGTGCAATATTTTGGCTTTTCCCTTTCCTCTCACATTTATAAACAAAAACATTCTGTCTAGTCATTTAAACAAGGGTAAAATAAGCGAGGCACTAAGACTCCAAAACTGCCATGTTGTCACTGTCATTGTTTTATAACTTAGAATGGAAATTGAAACAGTCTTTAGTTTTTATTTTAAATAATGACCGAATTCAGTGCACTAAAATGACCTTCTCTGGGCACGACTTTCTGTGGATGACCTATTTATCCTTCAAATGTTGCGTGAACCAGTTTCTGATCCTTTAGGGCCTGGGTTCTGCACCGCGGCTCCAGCCACAGCAGTGAGTGGGATGGGGTTGCATCACTGTTCCACCAGGTAACTATGGATAGCTGCCCTGCCTTGCAAGGCACTCTTTCCCAGAAGACTGAGCACCTCTTTCTGAGTGCACATATACCATCTGCTCTTCCAAATCACTCCTGGTGCTGCATTGGCCCACGGAGATCCATTTTTCCTAACTCACCAGCTTAGTAAGTGCATCTTTTCCTAATTGGTGCAGAAGCATCCTGTAAGTGAGCTGCTACTTGGCCCTTGGATCTGATGCATGTTTCCAGGTGAATAGGAGACACAGAAAGCAACCAGAATAAACAACTTTCAATAACAGAATGAAAGAAATCATACAACAGTTTTGCTACTACAGCATTTACTTGCAATGAAAGCCAATTGATGGCATAAGAGAAGTTGAAAAGACACTTGGGATTATGAGGGATATGTCCCCCTGGAGAAGCTGTTGTGGAGTAAGTGAGGCCTCAGGGATAAAAAGCAGGTTTGTGGCACCCAGTGCAGAGTCAGTGCCAGGAAGACAGGTGGAATGGAATAAACCAGTGATTATCGTGAAGTGGAACATAACTCAGTGTATAAAATATTCATTCTAAGCTCAAGATATACTTCAGAGGAGGGCACATTCTGATTTTTTAGTTAAATAAGTTTATTCCTGAGTCAAATAAAAATAGCAAAGACCTTTCCTAATTGTCTAGTAGGTTCTTGGAAGGAATAGATAAACCTAACTGCATGTCTTCTTCATCACCTTATTGATGCTGATGGAATAAAGCAACTTTTATCCAACAGACACTGCCAACAGACACTGCAACTCTGTGTTGCTCTATTCTTTTCCCCGAAATTGTTTCCATGCCTTTCCACTTTGAAAGTGTTTCTCTCAACCTCACCTCCTCTTTTTTTGTAGTAGACGCTGTACAGAAATTGAAGATGAGCCAGGCACAGTGGTCCACACCTGTAATCCCAGCAGTTTGGGAGGCTGAGGAAGGATGATTGCAAGTTCAAGGCCAACTTCAGCAACTAGGCAAGGCCCTAAGCAACTTAGCAAGATCCTGTTTCAAAAATAAAAAAGGGGTTAGGGATGTGGCTTAGGGGTTAAGGGACCCTGGTTCAAGCCCTGGCATAAGAGAGAGAGAGAGAGAGAGAGAGAAACAAGTTGAAGATGAACTACTACTGACAGCTGGCAGCTTCTGCTATCCTAATCATTCATTCATGTAATAAGTTTTCATTAAGGATTTGATGTGTCAGGTACAGTATAGGTCCGATTTATAAAGAGACAAATAAATACAGCTACCTGTATTTGACAAATTCCCAGACAAAACACACCCATATTCATTCTTCATTTCTTCCTGCCTGTTTTATTGGCTCTTATTAAGTGTTATTAGATCAATATTAGATTCTGTGTTCTGTGTTCCATCCCACAAGACTTTCTGAATGACTTTATAAAAATACTCTGCTCTCATTCTTTTATCTTTTGCTTCTCCTTCCTGTCAGTATGTAATATTCAGTTGTCTTTTTAAAAATCCTCCCTCTATATATTCTGAATATTAATCCTCTACCAGAAGGGTGGCTGGCAGAGATTTTCTTGTGTCCTGCAGGCTGTCTCTTTACTCTGTTAATTGTTTCCTTTGCTGTGCAGATTTTTAATTTGATGCTGTCTCATTTGTCAATTTTTGCTATTATTTCCTGAGCTTTTGGAATCCTAAGCAGGAAGTCGTTGCCTGTATTTCTGTCCTGAAGTGTTTCCCCTGGGTTTTCTTCTAACATTCACTGTTTGAATGCTAGAAGAAAACTCAGCAACAAAACTCGACAACACCAAACTCACCAACTTAAGCAGGGCATCTTTTTCTTATTTCCACAAAAGTGCCATAAAACATATAAACTAATCAATAGCACAAAAAAAAAATCCAGATGACCAAATCAATAAATGGGTAAGTGAACTGAATAGAAACATTTCAAGAATGGAAAAAGAAATATAAATGGTCAAGAATTATCTGAAGAAATGTTCAACATCTTTAGCCATCAGGGAAATGCAGATCTACATTGCATTGAGATTCTGTCTCACCCCAGTTAGAATGGCAATCAATAATAAAACAAAAAATAACAAATGGTGGTGAGTATGTGGGGGTAGAGAGGAATGCTCATACACTGTTAATAAGAAGGTAAATTAGTACAGCCACCATGGAAATTACTATGGAGGTTCCTTGAAAACCAGAATAGAACTATCACAAGATCCAACTGTGCCACTCCTTGATTTATACTCAAAGGAACAAATTTAGCATACTATAGAGATAAATGCATACCTATGTTTATCACAGCATAATTCACAATAGCCAAGTTATGCAATAAAACTTGGTGCCTATGATCAGATGAATGGATAAAGAAAATGTGCTGTATACACAATTGAGTATTATTCAGCCATAAAGAAAAATGAAATAATGTCATGAATGGAGCTGAAGATCATAAGGTTAAGCAAAATTCAGCCAGATTCAAAAAGACAAGTACCACATTTTCCATCATATGTGAAATCTAGGGGGGAAAACAACATGAAAATAGAAGAGAGATTATTAAAGAAGAGGAATAAGATTGGAAGAGTGAGGAGGGAAGGGAAAGGGATGGCAATGGAAAGTAGATATGATCAAATTATGTTATACATATGTATGAATATACCACAGTGGAACCCATTATTCTGTATAATCAAACTGCATTAATGAAAAGGAAAAGAAAATTTTGTGCTATAGTTCAGAGAGAGGAACAACAAAAATTAAATTCATAAATGTTAATTTTGGATGAGCAACACATGTAATGAGGGTAATAAACAAGCTTATGGAGGAAAAATAATTCTCCCTCAAACTCTCTTGAATTTTGGAGTCTGACTCACTCTTGCTCACTCTCTCTCTCCTTTCCTCCATCCCTCCCTCCTTCTTTTTTTATTAGTTCAGCATGTTCTTACGTTGGAGTGATTCCTTGCTACACAGTCATATATGCATACATAATGATAAGGTAACTTGAGCCCAATCTTTATCCAATATCTTCCCCTTTCTTCCACTTCCCACTCCCTTGTCTCCAATGTGATGCCCCCTATTTCATATATAAGTGACCATATACATGTATATTAAGTTTTGAATGTCTGCATGAGTATTATTTGGTTTCTCTAGGGAGTCAAGTGTACCATACAGAATTAATAAAACCCCCTTTCCCTTCCTCTCTATTCTCTCTTCACCTTGTCCTCCCCCACCATCCTTCATAGCTATAATTTCCCAGATTATATGATACTTTGAATTTGGTGTGTCTAGTAAATTAGCTTGTCTAACTTTCACCCTATCCTTGGTATTACTCTAGCTTATGCATTTGAATAAGAGAAAGCATTCAGTCCTTAAGTCTCCAATTAGGCTTATTTCACTCAGCATAATTCCATTTCCATCCATTTACCTGCAAAACCATTATATTGTTCTTTCTAATAGCTGAGTAGAACACCATTGTATATTTACACCACAGCTTTTGGATCCATTCATCCAGTAAGGAGCATCTGGGTTGATTCTATAATTTAGCTATTATAAATTGAGTTGCTAAATGGTTTTCATGGGCAAGTTATTGGCTCTTGGCTTATGCACTTCCCCATCTACAAATCCAGAATTGCTAAACCTGTTTTCACTAGGGACACTGAATCCAATGAATATATTAAATTTTATCATATTCATTTTTGATAGCATTTTAAATGTTAAATAAATTTGCCTACATTAATAATTCTCTTTTCTCATCTTCCAATACAACACAAACTCTGGTTTTCTTCACTTTTGACCAACACTTAGTGTCTTCCCTCTAGGCTTATGATAAATGCTGGTATTTGCTAGGCCCTCATTGGTGAGCTCCCCAACGAAATGGTTTCAATTACATAAATCAGTGAACTTTGAAACTTAGTGTGCATAAGAATCAACTGGAAAATTGTAGTTAGTAGATATTGATGTGGCCAAATTTAGAGTTTAGAAAAGCACTCTTACAAGTCTAGGAAACAGTGTCAACACATTCAGATTACCCCCTAAAGCTTGAAATAAAGTATAAATTCTATGAGGGTACTAATTGTGTCTGTCTGACTTACCCTGCTCTTCCCAAAGCCCAGCAGGGTATCTAAAAACATAAAGTTTTGTTTAATCTTTGTAGGAACAATGAATGTATGTGTGGGTGATCTGCCTGTGTATCTTCATCCCCGACTGTGGTGTGTGGCCCTGGCTCTCTCCAGTGTCAGCGCATGGTGGTGCTATTATCCACTCATGCCAAATCATAAACCCTGGTTCTTCCATTACCTCCACCCTACCTAACCATCAACTAATAAACATATCTATTTCAGTCTTCTAATGTCTTGCCAAACCCTTCCCTCCTTTCTATCCTCATTGTTCACACCCTAGTCCAGGCCACTGCTATTTCTGCACTGGATGACTTCAATGCACTTCTTACTCCAAATTTCCTTACACAGAAACAGCATCATGGAAGCCCAAGCACATTAATAAAGCTTCCATGGCCTTCTAAGAGATGGCCTCTGCTCACCTCTGCAAACCCGTTTCCATATCATTCCCCTGTCTTCCCCTCATTTTATGCTTGACTCAGTGAATTTTTGGAAGTATATTTTCTTGCTTTTCATTCTAGTAGTATTTCCCATCAGAAAAACTTTTAAAGATATATGGATTTAAAAGCTAACTCCAAGCAGGAAATTTTATTTCAAGTCACTTCTATATATGCTAGCTTTCACATTTTCAATCCTTGTTACAATTTCCAACTATCATTTTTCTGAGCCCTGGTGAATTTAATCTGATGTGTTTGGTACAGATTATTAGTACTAGAAGTATAATAAAAATTATTGCATATTTTATAGAGAAAAAGAAAGTCAATATTATTTTTTTTCATCTGGTTTTTGTTTCTCCAACACAGTTGTATATGTGGTTCTGGGATTGGAAACCAAGCCTACACATGCCAGGCAAGTGCCCTACCACTGAGCCACCTCTCCAGCAACAATTATTACATTCTTAATGTTATGTGCTATATAGTCTTTCAAAAATAAAAGTTTGGAAGTATTAACTGTTTTATAAAAATAGAAGCATTTCATTTTTCCCAAATTTAACTGGTTTTTGTGAAACTATCTTATTACTTTTGAGCTTTATATTTCATTCCATTGAAGTATAGCAATAATCATTTTTCAAGAATATGGGTAGATAATATATTTCCTAATAAAACTTGGAATCATCTTTCTATAACACCTATATAATAGGTTTATTAGATAAAATGTTCTTAGGTCATAAAAATTTTTCATATCTTTAATATTTTTTATACATTTATTTTTCATCAGATAGCATGAAACCAAACTGAATTTCTTTCTTTAAAGAAAAGTTACTGTGTTTGCTGAGATTCTTATAAGGTATCTTCATCTGTGCAGCTCAATAACTTTTATCCTATGTACAGGTGAAGATATATTTTCATTGCATTTTTCCCAGAATAGAGTGAATTCTTTTGTCTGCTGTTGAATATTGGCTCCCCAAAAGGTGACCAAATCAACCTGTTAATTGGACAAAACTTGTTTTTCACTTACTTCCATAACAGCACTATTTTCACAAAGCTCTTCACATCTCTGAGGGGAGAGAGCAAAGTTAGGATATTTAAGAGATTTTTATGTCTAGCTTAAGGTAGGCCTTTCACTGGGGAAAGAGTAAGAACAGGCTTGATTAGGACTGGCTAAAGATCATGTGTTAGTTAGCTTTTCATTACTTGGACAAAATACGTGAGGAAAAACAACTTATAAAAGGAAAGATTTATTTAGGCTTAAGGTTTCAAATGTTTCCGTCCATAATAGGCTTGTTACAAAGCAGAAACATCATTGCCAATAATCCCAGTGACTCAGGAGGCTGAGGCAGGAGAATTGCAAGTTCAAAGCCAGCCTCAGCAATTTAGTGAGACACTGTTTCAAAATAACAAATAAAAAGGACTGGTGCTGTATCTCAGTGGTAAAGTGCTACTGGATTTGATTCCCAGAACCTAAAAACAAACAAACAAAAAATTGAAGAGCATGGAGGAGAAAAGTTGCACACCTCATGGCAACCACGAAAACCAAGAAGGAGAGAGCAAGGAAAGGGTCTGGGACAAGATAAAGCAGTTCACGGCCACATTCCCAACTTCCTTCACAGTTTACACCACCTCTCAGAAATGACATCAAATTATTAACCGATTAATAGATTAATTCACTGATGAACGTAAAGCCCTCTTGATCAGATTATTTCCCAAGGACCCTACCTCTGAACATTGCTGTGTTAGGGAACAAGCCATCAGCACATGAAACTTTGGGGGACATTCTAGATCCAAACCATAGCATCATGAAGTGATGGAGACAGGTTCAAAATGTTAGAAGAAGAAGAAGAAGAAGAAGAAGAAGAAGAAGAAGAAGAAGAAGAAGAAGAAGAAGAAGAAGAAAAGACATAACCAGAATACCAT
>PVKS010015849.1:0-45157 GCA_004027875.1 Aplodontia rufa
CAGTTAAATATGATCATTGTTTCCACCTAATTCTAAAAGGTTGGCTGCCACAGGAGGCTCCTCTGCTGCCCAGAGACCTCCAAGTGAGAGGGGCTGGGGCAGAGGCCAAGCCACTCCAACTGTGTTAGAGGCATACTTGCGTCTAGGCTTCCCACCTGTCACCCGCACGCACCCTTGAGGCAGGAGTTGTGGTACTCATCTGCCTGGCTCTGGTACTCCAGGATCTTCCTGCCAATGCTGTCGGCACACTGGTCGAAGGTTTCGTGCATGCAGTCAGGCCTGGTGACGGGGCGCTTCTCTTTACGGTAATATTCCTGCGGGGAAGGGTGACTGAGTGGACGAGGACCCTCGCTGGGGGACTCTGGCCCTGGCTCTTCCATCTGTCAGCCCACACTCATCTCCATACCACCTAGTTGCTCTCCCTCTGCCCTTGTCACCTCCTCTGTATCCCCAAACCCCACCTCATGTGACTTGAGGCCATAACTGTTCCTCGTTACTTCTTGAGTGAGTGAACGGCAAAATCATATTTATCATTCAAGGCCCAAATCCATGGAGTCTCAGATTGTGACCGAGCTGGGAACTTACTAAGAAGCACCCAACTGGGTCCCAACTGTGGACCACAAAGAGGGGCAAACTGGAGGCCTTGCCCTGTATAACACCTTGCCCTGTGGAAGATGGCCGGGGAAAAACATAAGCACACTGTGCTGAGGCAGGGGTCAGCTCCCACTGCCCCGCCTGTCTCCCTGTGCTCCGACATGTCTGCTGGGTGCTAGGCTCCTCAGGGACGGAGGCTGGGCATGACATGCAGTTGATGTGTAAGAAATGTTGGTGACTAATTAACAAATGCCAAATGAATGAATGAAATCTGTTTTCCAGAAGGGGCAGGGGGAAGCACCAGAGGTGACAGAAGCTGGAGAGGCCAAGAAGTGAGCGAAATCCTCTCTTGACATTTTCCCCTGAGTGCCTAAGATCGGCTGACTGTAGAAGACAAAGGCAGCTGGGGACATCTTCCTGGACGGGCACCGGCTAGTGAGCAGTGGCCCTCACCTCCACGACGATCAGCAGATACTGGTTGCTCTCCCAGAGGAGGGTCAGGATGATCCCCTTAAAATTCCTGCAACACACAGGAGGCAGACCCCTGAGGCACCTTGCGTAAAATACACCAACATGGACACAACCAAATAAGCAGAGCGTGCCGGACGCTCTCTTCCGGCCCTACCACTCCTTGCAATTCCTCACTATTGCCCCAGGAACTTTCCCGCTCGGATTCCTCTCCAAAAACACTGCTGATGTTCTTCTTGGTCATATTGGTTTCTACTCTTTCTCAGATCCTGGCTCTCAGAGCCAATTCCTAACCCTTGTGCTAATACTTTGAGAATGCCCCTCGGTCCTCTAGCTGGATTCAGGATTGATGTGCTTGACTGGCTGGCTGAATCCATCCCTGCCAGCCAGTAGAGCTGTAGACTCTACTAGGCATTTGAAACACTAATTGGGAGGTCATTAGGCAGAAACAGCTCAGTGCCTGGGATTCCTACTTTAGCAAACCAGAACCCAGCTCAGTAAAAAGGGGCATACGTAGTCTAGGAAAACGAAACCTAAGTTTAACCAATCAGAAATGCCTACCTCTCTTCTAATGGGGCATGTTCAGCTTTAGCTAATCGAATATTTTCTCTGTCTTGCTTCTGTGAACCCCTTGTAAAAGCCTTCTCCTGTTGCCCCCTTGGCGAAGCCCTGACCCACTCGTAGCCAGGTAACACCTGACTTCATTGCTGTCTGTTTAAATAAATTGGTTAACATTTTGATATGTCTGAGTTTATCTTTTGACATAAAGATAAACTGGACTGTGGTTGTCTGATTTCACCATGGAATCCTAGTCCGAGGGCAGTACCTATACCTGTCTGAGCCTCAGTGTTGCTTGGAAGAAGAAAGAATGATGATTTATCAATAGTAATCAAATGAACAGGACTTCCTGTAGGACCAAATATCATCCTGCTCTCTCTGGCCACTAGGGCCATGCACATGCACCAGGGTTTTATAAGCAAATTTTCGTAGACCCAGTGGATGTTCCTGCCCAGTCAGGTCAAATGCTGCATGAGTTTACATCATATCCTGTAAGTGACAAAATTATAGGGATGGAGACTAGATTCCTTGTTGCTTAGGGCTGACGATGAGGGGAAGTGGCACATGAAGAGGTAGCTAGAGGGAGATCTGTGTACAGATGGAATGATTCTGTGTCTCGATCATGGTGGTGGATGCAGGAATCCACACGTGATAAAATGACAAAGAACTATAAAAAAAATAGAGAGTCAAGGTTCTAATGGCGTGGGAATGTCCACGGTGTATGGCTTGAGGTCAGGTCTCGCTGCTGACTTGCAGACAGCTCTGGGGTCACCTGTTGTAGCAGCGTCCTTCTTTGCATGGTTCACCAGTTCCAGACCCTTGAGTGAAAAGGCTGACAACAGGGGGTGCTGTGTGGATTATGTGGGATGGGGGATCCAAGTGGAACTTGGATTTCTCCAAGGGCTTTTAACTTTCTGAACTTGACATTTCGCTGGTTTGTTTGAAATGAAGCCATATTAAGTAGGCCAACTTTTGTTTAAATCACTGAAATGACAGTAAGTGAAAAGAGAAATGGTAACAGTGGTGCAGGAAGCATTGAAAAAATCACAAAAACAAAACAAAAAAGCTCCAAAAACCTCAAACATGACAGATGTCTGCTGCCCTGGTACCATGAAACGCTTAGATGGAAAAAATGTGAAATTTTGGTGAAATGTCTCCTAACAGACTTTGGTGGAGTGGGTTGAGACAAACTGACCTTCACCCTTTACTGTCCCCTCCCCGACCTCCTCTTCTTTATTGCCTTCTCATTCTCTTTCTTATTTTTCTTCTCAGCTGAGTCAGATTTGGCCATCTGACTGGAAGGAGTTAAAGGGAGTGGTGTCATTACTTACTCAGCTGGTGGAGGAGCCTTTTCCCCCAGCACCTGGTACTTTCTGTCCATTCTGTTGGGCTTGGAATGCCGGGTGATGCTGTGGAACAAAAGTGTGTCAGTGCTCTGCATTCTGGGACAGACGAAAGGCAGGTCTATGCCTGCAGAGCCCTGCCTGGGGCCCTGGAAGTGCTGGACCAGCCTGCGGGGCAGTCTGGCTTATTTCTGGGGCTGAACCCTTCAAGATGCTTCCCTATTTTTTTGACAGCTCTGAAGATAGCTTGATCTTGGTGTGAAGCCTTTACCCCTAAAACCCAGCCAAGGCCACTGAGAGAGGCAAGGGGCAAAGGCTCTTGGGCCCAGAAATTTCCATATTCCCTTCCCTGTAGTGAGGAGCCAATGAAAAACAGGTTGAACCACAGGTAAGATCTATAGGCTTGGCAAATAAAAACATAGCATGCCTGGTTAAATTTAGGTTTCACGTGAGCAATGGGTAACTTTTAGTATACGTATGTCCCACACGCAACATCTGTGGCATACTCATGCTAAAGAACTTGGTATTATTGATCTGAAATTTAAATTGACTTGTGCACCTACAGAGACTTTATTTTATAACCTTCGAGGGACTGAATATCGAAAGAGATGATGCCTGGATTACATATTAAAAAATAGAACTCTCACCCACAGCTGCAGCAACCTGCCCAGGAAATCAGCCCCTTGCCTACAATAAGCGGAATGAAGGTGGCCTGCTGCCGGTCAGACTTGCAGGAAGTCAGAGTGCTATTCCAGCCATAGTCTAGGAAGCTAAGCAGTATCTGCTATAATAGGCCAAGACTTGATTTCTAAATGACAGCCTGCTTAATTTTTGTCCCCATTTCCAACTTATGACCAATCAGAGAAAGTCAAATCTGCACCATGACCAAGCAGATCCAGGATGCCTTGCCTGGAGCTGGAAGCTTTCCCTACGCCAACAGCCCCCAGCCAGGCACACCTGGAGCTTTCCCTGGTTTCCACTGTAATTCTGGCTCCCCACCTGCCCTTGAGTCTGCCAAGTTGCTTTTGATGGTGGTCAGCTCCGAATCAACAGTTTCTGCTGTTCTCACTTGGTTGGTCTTTGTCCACACATCACAGACAGCATGTGGGTTAATAAAACCCCAGAAATTTGGGTCTATAGGTAAACACAAAACTCTCACTTTCTCAAAGCCAAGGATTAAGCCATATTAGCCATGGCTTACAAAAGATCCAGAAAGTTGGCTTAGTCACATGGCTTCATTATCCACCTTGCAAAGGTCTGTGTGGGGGGTTGGTTGGCCAGAGCCTCAAGTCTGATGAGCACTGCAGGGTTTAGTGGACAGAGCACATGACCAGGTCACCAAGGCCCAGGATTCCTGCACCTCTGTGACGTTGCCCCAGGAAGACCATCTACCCCTGGCTCCAACTTTCCCTCTTTCTTTTTTTTTTTTTTTAAGAGAGAGGGATAGTGAGAGCGAGAGAGAGAAAGAGAGAAACAATCTTTATTCAGTTTTTCATGCAGCTTTTGTTGCTCCGAGACTTTGCTGGGTACGTGGTGCTGGAGTTTGAACTTGTGTACTAGCGCAGGCCGAGCAAGCACCACAACCGCCAAGCCACTGGTCCAGCCCCCAACTTTCCCTCTTTCTAACTATGATCCTGCATAATGGCAGGGGTGGGAGCCACCTGCCACCTCATAGACATCTGCCACCCAACTCCACACATTTCTCCAGGCATGAGGTGGGTGGGACCCATATCTCTCCATGGGATGACCTGACCAAAGGCAGTATCGGGACGGCTCCCACCTGTGCTGGGGCCCATCGTGTCCCAGAGCATGAACTCTGTTAGAAGTTCTGAGGTGAGAGTCTAGGAGATTGACAGGATAGACTCTGGCAGGGGACTGGGAAGGGGAGATTCTGGGCAGCTTGTGTCCCTACCTCCCTGCTGAGGTGGCACTGGCACTGTGAAAGGCCTTCTTTGTGGAGCTTTCTGGCTGGCATCGATGGCGCTTCAAGACTTTGGGTGACAAGTTCCCAGAACAAGAGCATAGGACAGAAGGTAAGGATAGGCCACAGTTGCAACCAGCTTCCCCACCACCAGGTGCCCTGAGACCCAGAGGTCTTTCTGCCTCTACCTGTCTGAGACCGATCTTTCTCACACTGGTACACTGATTTTATGTCAGCAACTCTGAAACCAAAGGAGAGGATGTGAGCATTTCCAAGTGACCACGAGGACAGCTCAGGCAGTATCTCAGTCAATCCTCAATACTGTGTTCATAGGTCCCATCATGAACACAGGAGTTCAGATGAGGAACTGCGGCTCCCAGAGGGGAAGCCCTTTGCATGAGGTCACAGGCTCCCAGGGGCCCAGTGTGCAGGACCCCAAGCCAGCCCCCGAAATTTCATAGCCTCAGGCCATGGCACAGGCACTCACTGCAGGATCTTCTTGATCACCACCACAGCAGGGTCTTCAATCATGGCCTTTCCTATGCGACTGGGCTGAGCAAAAGACTCAGGGCTGACCACGCCCACCTTGGACTCCTCCTCCGGGGCCTCTGGAGAAGGCTGGTTGTCACTCTCTATCTCCATGTCAGTCAGGATGGAGTTCTACGGGCCAGAAGAATGGGTAAGCATGTAGGGCTCAGTCCAGGCTGGTTCACACTGTTGCCACCTTGTCCATGAGGTGGCTGGGCAAGCTACCTGGCCCTTGGCACCTGTTTCTTCATCTCTAGAATAGTAGTAGTCCTCTGCCCTAGAGGGCTGTTCATGCATTCATTCCGTCATTAACTCATGCCTTCAGAAGTGCTTTCTGAGTGCCTGCTCTACACCAGGCTCTGCCAGTGACCTGGGGACATAGAGGTGCAAAAGCCACAAGGGGTCCTGCCTTCATGGAGCTTTCAGTCTAGGCAGAAGACATATGCACACTTAAACAAATAAATGCTTAGTCAAAACGGGGACCACTGCTATGAAGGGAAGAGTTCACTAGTCTCTAGTGAGACTGAGGTGACACCTGCATGACTGCCATAGAGGTCTCCAGGCAGCGTGTTTGAACAAATCAACAAGGAATGGAAAGAAGGCCAGGCCGAACGAGTGGCTGACTCAGAACGAGGGTGGAAACGGTGCCCAGGTGAGTGCTTAGTTCTGCTGTTCTGTTTTGCTCTGTGTCTCATCTCCTGTCAGCCCCTTAAGGCTGGACCTTCGGAGGCTCTCTGTCTTGCCAGGCATAGTTCCAGAGCAAATGGATAATTAGGGCAGTCTGAAGTATGAGAAGAGCTTCCCGCAGAAGGAAGGGTGGCAGAGCTGGATAGTGACAGACCCCTTGCAGCACTCAGCTCTGTGAGCTGCCCTGGCAGTTGGCTGAGCATTTCTTGTAGGAGTGGAGTGTAGGCCCTGGCCTACAGACAGCCCCTTTACCAGAGACCTCGCCACATGTTGTGGGCTCATGGGGAAGTGGGAGGGGCTACAGGGCCAGGAGACCCCCACTCAGATCAGAGGACAAAAGACACCTAGGCTGGGTGAGAGGGATGAAGGGCCCCAGAGGCTGTGTGTCCTGTTAAAGGGAATGGACTCTGAGGGCAGGGGAGGGACACATCCAGCTCTTCCAGCGTTTGGTCTGGTTGCAGGTCAGGAAATGTACCATGTGAGAGTATACCTGTGGCCAGATGGGCAAGAGACATGGCTCGGAGGAGATGGAGGGGTGAGAAGGGAGGAGCTGGTAGCTGCTCCTGGGTCCAGGTTGGAAGGGAGAGGCTGAGGTGGGAATGGCACTGGCCTGAGAGCTCAAGCATATGCTGACAGAGATAGGAGGTGAGGGTCTCCTAAGAGACCAGCGCAGGGAAGTGACCCATTTCAGACTGGAACTCATATTAGACTCCACGGCATCCCCAGAAGTCCAGCAGAGGTATGGGTGTCTCCCCTTCCCCTAGGCTTTGTTGAGGCCTATGGGTCTCCTGGGAGCTCAGACAACAGCTCACTTCCCCTACTACCCCATGCCGCTCCTCACTGTAAAGACGTCTTGAGACACTGACACCACATCCAGGCTACAGTTGAGGTACTTAATCCTCAGGCTCAGTTTTTCTTTCCAAGTTCTGACAAAACCTAGGAGGTCATCTGTGGTCACCACCTACAAGGAACATGGAGAAGAGAGGCCTAAGGAGGCAGCCAGCGGAGGGCAGGCAGGCTCCACTGGCACAGCAGAGGATGCCTCTGGAAGACTCCTCCCTTGCAGGGGACCCTGGGGCTGGGGGAGTACTGGGCTGCTCTCAGGGACTGCACTGGGGCAGCAAATCCTTCACTGATGGGACATGGAGAGTTCTGTCCCTACAACATGTTCAATTCTGGGCAAGTGACTTAAAACCTGCTTGACTCACTCTCCTGATCTAAGGTAGGACTTGGAATGCTCCCTAGGTCCCCTTTAGTTCGACCCTTCTATGTTTAGAAGGAAATGTTTGTTCCAGGTGCAGGAGTGTGTGGGAGGGTGGACTGTCCATCTCCATGAACATCTAATAGGCATCCCCCTGGAAGCAGCACCCCACAGGTGCACAGGGGTGCACCCTTGACCGTCTTCACCATCACTATATATCCAGGGTTTAATTCCTGTCTCCTAATTAAGCTCTGCAGACTGTGAACCAAGACTACTCCATCAACACAGAAACACCCGCACATACAAGCTCACTCTCTCCACCTGGCCAGGAGGTTGGAGGAGCCCCCCTGGTACCCACCTAACACCCTGGCAGCAGAGGAAATGTGAGACACTAAAGAGATCTATTCCAGAGAGGCAGAGCTTGCCCTAAAGAGCCTGTGCAAAGGTCATGGCAGGTTAACCAGGTTTCCACTTGCTCCCCAGTGGGAGGGCTCATAAGGGATCCTGGGCAAGTGCTGGGCAAGCTATAGAGGGCACGCTGCTCTGCACATCAGTTCTGCGATGCAAGTAGACTCAGCGGATATGCAGAAACACGCATGATTGCTCATGACAAGGTTGAGGGTCCCAGTAGAAAAAGAGAATAGAGAGACGTTTATTCTGCACATGATTTTCTGCAGACTTTTGAACTTTTCTCAAGAACCATGCATGACTGTACAAGAATAAGCAATAAAGAGAAGATAAACAACAGAAACACAACTCCCAGTCTGTGAGATGGGAGAGGAGCAGCCGGGAAGGGTGAGGGGGAAGCCTCCCACTCAGGATCCTTGGCCTGGGGCCTCTGGTTCTGGTGGCATCTGATGGAGTTGTCAAGGTAAGGCTCCTTGCGTGACCAAGGCACATGTGCCATGGGGACAGAGACCTGCACTCGTGGAAGAAAACAAGCACAGAGGCTTCCAGAGACCTGGCCTGCTGATCAGGGGCATGGGGAACCTTAGAACCACATTCCTGAAAAACTTTGCTCCATTTCTGTCTTTTTGTGGCTTAGATATAGAGTATCAATTTATGTGCAGAGACCACAAGAAGCAATTGAAAAGTTAAAAAAAAAAAAATGGTTGTCGGGAGGACAGGGCCCTGCTTCTGTCTTTCATTTGGGGCAGGGCTGAGTTCTTAGTCCAGAGATGGATGCTTGGTGATGTAGGGGATGTCAGCTGAGTTCTCTTCTATTTCTACCTTGGTTCCACCACAGTGTTAATAGGAACAGTCAGCACACCCCATCCCTACTTGTGCTGGAGAAATCCTGTACCCAGGTGTAAGTTTATTTTAAATTTATGAGTCTAGCACAACACATCGTGATTGTTCACACGCACTCACTGTCTTATCTTCCTTTGGGTCTTGACAAGTTTCTATCTTTTGTTGAAGCTGTTCCAGAGAAGAATTCAATCCATCTGCTTGCAAATTGGACTTTGCCACCTAGGAGACCAGAGGTTCTGAGATTTTGTTTCTAGAATACATATTGCGATCAGGAAAATATAATATCCAAGAAATTGTTTAAGCACTGGGAATGTGAAACTGCAGATGGGGGATCCACAGTTATACCCAAAATCAGATCAATACAAAATTTTTAAAAAATTTCCCTTGCGAATAGGTAAAGCTTAAGTGAAACTGGTGCCCTAGAGGGTGGTTGTGTCTGTACAAAGCAGCCGAGGGGGTAAGGCGCCGTGGCACGCCCATGCTCTGACCCAGGGCTCTAGCTTGTAGGAAGCATCCAAGGACAAGGCTGAGTGTCCTGAGCAAGTGCTTCTCTCACAGCACAAGCATCCTGACAAGAAGGGAACTCCATCCAATGTCCCAAGGGAAATACACAGGGGGAGGTGAGAGCACAGCCCTGAGAGGGAAGCCATTCAAAGACTTCAAAGAGTATATAGCAAACTCCTACCCCCAGAAGCCAAATAATACTTATGCAATTATTTAATTCTGGAAAATACACAATCATGTGCATATATATATATATATATATATACACATACATATTTACATTCGTATCTGTTATAGGGGAGAAATATAGAAGAGTGAAGGGACTGCGGGGTGGGTGATGTGGGGGTGATTCTGGATTAGGATCAGGGGCATATCATATTGTTACCACATATGTATTTATGATTGTACAACAACACAACTCCTCAATAAAATAAAAAATAAGGTTAATGTACTATTCATTTCTAAAACTCAAGAAGAAAGGACTTTTAACTGTTTTCACCACAAAGAAATGATGAATGTTTACATAGATATGTTTACCCCAATATGGAGATTACGCTATATACACACACACTCATCCCAGGGCACAATTTTTATGTGTCAATTTTGTTCTTGAAAAGAATAAAAAAAAGAGTATATAGCTTTAAACTTTAGAGTATACAGCTTGTAAAGTTGTATAACAGCAAGAAGCCAATTTGGATATATCCCCATCTTTTTACATATAGAAACAATCTTAATGATAAATCATTCATAACAGGAGTTATGACTCTGTGTAGACTTAGGAGTTATTATCTCCTTGGGGTATTTGTTCTGTATTTTCAATATTGTGTATGGTGGAAATGCATTTTGCTTATGATAATTGTTATTAAAAGCAAGCCCTACACACTGTGAATAGCCAGGGAAGGAATCTGTGCCAATACCAGCAGGAGGTCTATTAGGAACTTGTCTCTTAGACAGGGCAGGGGTGGCTCCCCCGCTCTTCTGGCATGGGGACCTCCATCAAAGCCTGACTTCACCCAAGGCTCTCTGTGCACCAGGGAATGTGTGCTTAGCAGACATTAACTCATTTACTGGTGTCACAATCTTACCAGTTGCTTGTATGACTTCCATGTTATAGGTGAGTGAATTAAGTGTTTCCTGGGTTGACAGGGGCAGGAGGCTGGGACTGCCACCAAGCCTGAGACTGCAGCCATCACTTCTTTGACTGGAATGCACCTGTCACTCCCAGGAGAAAGGTCTGTCCTCAGCTCAGCTGGTCCTAGCCCCAGGGGTCCTCAAACACTGTGGCCTAAATGGTACACTGACCAAGGTGGCTGGTCTAGGCCCGTCACATCCAGTGCTCCCAAATCCTGCCTATTCCACGGCAGCTCAATTCTGGAATCGAAACATGTTCCTGCTGACACATGGTCTAAATCACTCTTCTTTCAGCCTCAGTCTCATACCCCTGCCTCAATCACCCTCACTGGCAGCTTTGTGAAGCTAGCAGCCAGGTGGGCCTCCTCAAATGTGTTCCTGAGCACCCAGAGCCATCTAATCCCTGCTGGATCCCCACTACCTGTCCAGGACCCTGTTGACCTGCTGGCCTTTCCAGCCTCAGCTCCCTGCTCCCTTTCAGTCTCATTTTGGTTGCTCCTGGCACCAGCAACCCAGGGCATTTTCCTGTCCTGTCTCTAGGACATTCTGTTCCCCTCTCTCCTGCATGGCTTGCTTCTTGAGTTCCAGAAAGCCCCACTTTCCCAGACTACGTTAAATCCTCCCCTCTTAGTTTCCACTTGCTTCTTTCCGCTTTGGGGCACAGATGGCCTGCTCTCGGGTAAGGCTGTAATCTCCAGTGTCAGTCAGACTTGAGCTCCCATTCTGGCTGCACCCTCAAGAGCTCCATCCTGCTGCAAGCCTCCCTAACCAGCACACTGCACATCAATCTACTCTCAGAACCATTCCTGCAGGAACCATGGCCACCTTTGTGGAGCTCAGCACCAAAGCCAAGATGCCCAGTGTGGGTCTGGGAACCTGGAAGTCTCCCCCAGGTAAAGTCAAAGAAGCCTTGAAGGTGGCCATTGATGCGGGATATCACCACAGAGACTATGCCTACGCCTATGAGAACGAGAGTGAGGTGGGAGAAGCCATCCAGGAGAAGATCCGAGAGAAGGTGGCGAAGCGGGAGGACCTCTTCATTGTTAGCAAGCTGTGGTGCACCTTCTTTGAGAGAAATGATCTGAAGAAAGCCTTTCAGAAGACCCTCGCGGACCTGAAACTGGACTACCTGGACGTGTACCTTATTCACTGGCCCCAGGGATTCCAGCCTGGCAAGGAATTATTTCCCAAAGATGAGAAAGGCAACCACCTCGTCAGTAAATCAACATTCTTGGATGCCTGGGAGGTGATGGAGGAACTGGTGGATGCGGGGTTGATAAAAGCCCTTGGAGTCTCCAACTTCAACCACTTGCAGATTGAACGGCTCTTGAACAAGCCTGGACTCAAACACAAACCAGTGACTAATCAGATCGAGTGTCACCCGTACCTCACCCAGCACAAACTGATCCAGTACTGCCACTCCAAGGGCATCACTGTGACAGCCTACAGCCCCCTGGGCTCCCCAGATAGACCTTGGGCCAAGCCAGAAGACCCTTCCCTACTGGAGGACCCCAGGATTAAGGAGATTGCTGCAAAGCACAAGAAAACCTCAGCCCAAGTTCTGATCCGGTTCCATATCCAGAGGAACGTGGTGGTGATCCCCAAGTCTGTGACACCAGCACGCATTGTGGAGAACTTTCAGGTCTTTGACTTCAAATTGAGTGATGAGGAGATGGCCACCATACTGAGCTTCCATAGAAACTGGAGGATGGGTGGTCTGGCTGACCAGGCTCATTTGCCGAACTACCCCTTCAATGCGCAGTACTGCAGCCGACTCTCCTGCTGAGACTGCCTGGTGGGTTCTTTCTCTGCACTGAAGTGGACCTCTCTCCCCCAGAGGCCTGTTTGAGCCAAGTTTATGTGAAATCATACTGCACCTGGCCTTGTGGTAGCTCAGAATGTAGGCAAGGTTTTTAAAATACTTTTGTGCATTGGTGAATTCTGATTATCCATAACGGCATTGGTTATGCCCTAACCCTACATGCCGGCAACATTGGTGGTCAATCTCCTTCCATTTTTGTTACACAATATGATCTCTGCCATCATTGAGGATACAACAATAAAAGGAATTAAAAAAAAAAAGAGCTCCATCCTTCTGTCTAAACTGAATTTCTCTATGCCTCGGTTGCTTTATCTTTAAAATGGGGATGAAACAACACTTTCCTCATACAGTTCTTTTGGAGGCTAGCACTGCTAATTGAAATAAGTCAGTTATCACAATGTATGGTGCACAATGACTCAGTGAACGGTAGGGGCTAAGATTTAATTTCTGCTTTCCAGGCTGAAGAACGGACCCACAGGACAGATACCACACTGGCCTCCCAACACCCGGGCAGTGCTTGGTGTGCATGTGTGTACGATAAATACCCACTGGATGGAGAAGGAATCTGTCCCACCTGGATTTTGATGTTTACTTGCAGATTTGTCATCAATCGCTGGATTTTCTCTATGAAAATAAGGTCCACAGACAGGTTATGGAATTTACTCTCAAATTTGTTGATGACATCGTTGGCCTGCAGAGAAAGTAAGGAGCAGGGTGGTTAATCTGCCACTTTGGACTCTAATAGGAGGGCACAGGCTAAATATTGCTTGGACCTTCATAGGTGACACCCTGTGATGGCTGTCTTGGCCTGTCTGGAGGGCAAGCAGGGCTCCCCTACCTGGTCCAGGTATTCGTTCTCCATCTTCTCCATATTGATCATGATTAAACTTTCAACATACTCTATCCGGGTAGCTTCCTTCTCCAGCCGTTGACACAGTGAGTCAATTTCATCAGGGGAAAAGTTGCCTCCTTCTGAAAATAATCTGATAATAATTGAAGAGAAATAAAAGCCACTGATGAGAGCTGAAAGTTCTCCTCCACCCGCAATACTGTGGTGAACACTCACTTTTAATCTAGACTTTGGATCAAAGGTACAAGATCATGAAAAAACAAATGCAGGAGGTGTGGGACAGGAGGAGATATCAGAGAAAGTTGTAGGCTTTCCACTTTGTTAGTTGTTACCTTGTTAGTACTCTGACAGACCCAAATGAAACCGATAAAATATGGATTACACTCCAAGTGAAAATGGCAGCTGCATAAAGATAAGAATTCTGCAGTTCCCAGGTGAAGTGAAACTTCCCCGTGGACGTGAGTGGCCATGGAAGCTGCATTGTGCCTGGAGTCTTGGGTTTGAGCCTGGATGACTGTCGCTCAGGGGAAGGGGACAGCATGGAGCTGGACTCCGAGAATGACACTGGAGATTGAGTGGGACATGAATCCTATCAGGTACCAGGATACTGCCTTGTCTAGATCCCAGAGCCAGAAGAGGAGAAAGACCTGCCTCCCCTGTGGCTTTGTAGTCACAAACTAGATTTTGTACACATTTACCAACTGAATTCATGTTCTCTAGAGTGATCCACAAAAACCTCAAGCAGAGAATTTTAATTATTTCTAAGTCAGTCATGCTCCTAGCTGTGCAGTAGAAACTAGCACTCAAATAGTGTCACAGATAAAAATCTCAAGGAAAATAAATGACTCATAGTCCAAAAAAAAATTATAAGGAAACAAGATACCAAGACTGGAACTAGAAAGACAGCAGAGAACAGAAGCTCTTTCCACAAAGACCTCTGGTACTAGAATTATCCTACATGATTATAAACTAACTAACGTGTTTTAAAAAATGGAAAGAGAAGCATGAAAATATGAGCAGAATTGCCAGTTTTGAAAACGAATCAAATATAACTAGAAATGGAAACTATGCTAATTAAAATTAAAAACTCAGTGAAAAGATTTATCAGGAGATTAAACACAGCTACGGAGGGCATCAGTGAATAGGTACGACAATAGGAAGAATCAGCAAGAATGAAGCTAAAATTGTGAGAGTGATGCAAAGTTACACCAGATAAGATGCCTAGCATATCAAATTATTATTGTAAATCTTGCAAATTTCCAAATTATCTTTATAAACTGTATTTATAATCAGAAAAGTGTTAATAATAATAAAATAAACGCAAGCCTTGCAGATGCCAACATGGAAGATTCCTACCATGATTTGTTGGTAGGGGAGGGAACTGTCAGCCAGCATGTGTACCAGGATTCCAATTTCATTTCTGCACAAAACTAACAACCATTGATTATGTACAACATATAGAAAACATGTTGTTGGAGGACTTTCATTTTTCACTTTACTTTCGTGTTTGATCATGCTATAATGGGTAATTTTTTTTTTAATTTTCAAAACAATACAAGGATTTTTTAAAAAAGAATATAAGTATACTACCAATGTCAGAGACTAAATCCAGGATTATTTTCATGTAGGAATATGTTAAGATCATAGGGGGAAAATAAAGAGAAAGAACAATCATTAGGGAAATACAAATCAAAACCATAATGTGATGCTGCCTCATATCCATTAAAATACCTACTATAAAGAAAGAAAAATAATAGTAAGTGTTGGTGAGTATGTAGAGCTATAGGAACATTTGTGCATTACTAGTGGGAATGTGAATGGTGTAGCCAATGTGGAAAATAGTACCATAGTTCCTTTAAAAATCATGGAATTAAAAAAAATAAATAAAAGGAATTACCGCCTGAACCAGTAGGTTCTACTCTAGCAATACATCCAAAACATTGAAAGCAAGGCTTCAGACAGACTGAACACCAATGTTCTCAAATCCTTAATGCATAAGAGCTGAGATATAGAAGCAACCCAAATGCCCATTGATAGACAAATGGATAAACAAAATATGATATAAATACAAGATGGAATATTATTCAACCTTAAAAAGAAAATTTTGACATGATACAATATGAATAAAACTTGAAGATGCTTATGCTAAGTAAAATATACCAGACACAAAAGGAGAAGTACCACATGATTCCCCTTACATGAGGTATCTGGAGTAGTCGAATCCACAAAAATAGGGAGTAAAATGGTGGTTGTCAGACATCCAGGGAGCGGGAAATGAGGAGCTAGTGTTTAAACTCTTAACGGAGTGAAGACAAAAAGTTCCAGTGATGGCTGATGTTGATACTAGCACAATCATTTAGTGCCAATGAACTGTACATCTAAAAGTGGTTGGAATGGCAAACTTTAAGTTATGTGTAAGAAGGTAAGGGACTAACAAGATCACCTTCCCAGAGGGAAGCGCTGGCGGCCAGCGGGGCCCCGATTCTGCCCCCACCTGCAGTGCTTGATGAACTCAATGTTGGTGTAGCGGAGCTTGCCCAGACTCTCCTCCAAGTACTGCCGGAAGCTGCGCAGGGACACCTGCATGACATCCACATAGCTAAGCAGCTCTCGGTGTAGAGTGCTGTTGAGAATGACCAGCCTGTGGGGACAGAGGAGGGCAGGTGGAGATGGGTGAGCAGCCTGGGAGACCTGGTGATGTCCTGGGCTTGGGTGGGCTTCCTGGGAGGCTGCAGAGCTCCCAGTGCCCAGCTATGGAGCCACAGAGCTATTGCCTGGGTTCTCTGGATAGGAGGGGCACTAGAAAGAAGTTCAAAATGCCCATGTATGTGGGACACTGCATGTCACTCTGGGGATCAGAGTGCATTCCTTTCTTCCCTCTGACCCGTGTCACCAAACAGGTAAAGAGAGTCCCAGGTCCTACCAGTCCAGCAGACTCTCTGACCTTTACCAATGTGGCTCCCTCTCCCTGTGCTCTCTCAAAGGAGTACCCTACCAGTTTCCTCTTCATGACTAAGACCCCCAGAACTGGCTGCCCTTTGAAAGTTGTGTAGACACCTACCAACGTCCTTCCTGTGACCTGAGGCCATCATCTCAAATCCCTGAGTGGCCTCCCTGGAGCCCCTTACTCTTCCCTGAGCAGACTCCTACTCTTGGTCACTGTTCCTTTTCTGGAGAACTTTGCCCTTCCCACCATCTTCCATGCCAGGTCAGGGTGCTGCCTGCCAGAATTCCTTTCCGACTCTCCCAGATGGGAAGCTGTCTTTCCTACCATTGACATTTCCAGGCATGTGTGAGCACTTGTGCCCTCTTCTCTCCCTGGCTGCTCACTCTCCCCCAACACACGCCAGGTGTTGCCCACAGAGCTCTCTGACTCTTGTGAGATTAGTTCAGAAGCAGGCCTCTGGGTGCCTCCTACTCTTTCAAGCAGCAGCCTGGCTGGGTTTCTAGAGCCATGCAGCTGGGAGGGAGTCACAGCCCCTTACTTTTGGCTTTTGGTGGCATTCAAAAAGATGTGCTCCATGTCGTAGATCCTGCGGCGAAAGGTTTTGCTCCTCGCGTTTTGCTCGTCTTGGAATTGGCAGAACATCAGCCTCTCTTTCTTCAGGGCCTCGACCACCCCAGCACAGTGGCTGTCCAACCGCTCTCGGTGAAGCAGGAGCTCAGCTGCGAGAGGAAGAGGGGAGCTGGGATCCTTTGGGACCTCATTCACCTCTGCACTTTCATTTCTTGGAACAATGTCCATGCACTGCCTCTCCCAGGCCAGTTACTCAGATCTAGGTCCCTTGCCCTGTCACTGTTGCCCTCACCAGGGTTTATGCTGGAAATGGGCACTGAGCTCAGAGATGACAGCAAATCTATTGGGCCAGGAGCCAGGAGGGCCCCGCTGCAGAGGGAACAAAGCCGGAGAGGTGGAGAGTCCCAAGGAACATCCTGGGAGCAGGGGGAATGGGAGGGCTGAGCTGTAGGGGAGAGGGTCTACAGGGAACAAGAAGCACAAAGCCAGGCAGTCTGGGTTCCTTTACATCAGCAGATACTCATCCAGTGAGCCCAAATTTGAACTGGTTTCCAAGATCGAGGAACACTGGACTTCCAGAGCCCCACCATGGGTCTCTAGAGTGAGCAGAGCCCCCAGATCTCCCACCTGACACCGTCCCCATTGTCTGGAGTGGTGGAAGTGCTATGGTCCCAACTCTGTCAAAAACGAGTGCCATGATGCTGGGATTCGTTTCTCTGGCTTGGTTTCTACCCTGTATATCGCCAGGGATCCAGGGAAGGAAAGGGAATCAGCCTTCAGGGAGTTTCTACTCAGCACACAGTCTTTTTTTGTTTCTCAGTGCATTTAGTATACACATTTTCCAGGTGAGGACAAGAGGGTTCCAGATGTCAAGCAAGTGGCCCATGGCTGCAAGTATTGGGATTTGAGACCAACTGTCTGCTTGCACACTCTCACTGCTCCAGGCAATAGGGGTCTGGATGGTATCTCTGTCAGCTCTGGAGGGCTGTAGTGGACCTTGGAATAGGATTCAAGTGAAAAACAAGCAAGGATCACTAAAGGCTCCTACTATTATTGTGTGCCCCCATCGATGGAGCCCACTATACTAAAAAGAACTGGCATTGCTTTTTAAGTATGACAAATGATACGGCGGAAAGAATGGCCACCGCATGTTGGGGGCTGTGTCTTGTACCAAGTGCTCATAATTCCTCACTATACCATATCAGGAGGGTGAACTACCACCTCCAACACTTCCTTCCTGCAGGTGAGGGAGGAGACAGAGATGTCAAGTAACTTGGCCAGAGTCACACAGTAATACAAGTTGAGCCTGAGAACTCTAATCCCTGAGCTAAGGACTTGTCCTTGGAGCATTTACCATGCAGGTGTGTAACTGATCTGAAATCCGAGTACTATAACAGGACAACACTCTTCATTTCAGACTCTTTAACACCCTCTTGAAGAAAGAAAAGAAAAGAAGAAGAAAGAAAGAAAGAAAGGGAAAGGAAAGCAAAGGGATCATTAAAACATCTTGAGGGGGTGGGGTTCCGCTCAGTGGTAGAGTGTCTAGTGCACAAAAGGCTTGGATTCTATCCCCAGCAATGAGGCAAAAAAAATCTCCAATGAGGATTCTGAATCTCACTTTCTTGGCATGCCTGGGAAGTCCACACCCCCATGCATACCTTCCCTGATGTGATGGAAACATGCTAAGTGTTTCACGGGGTAAAGTGGGGCCACAGGAGAGCAGACACTGAAGGGGGCTGGGGACAGAAGGGGCCTTCCCAGGCAGGGTTCACACCTGCCCTGACATTGTGGATGTCCTTCTCAATGTGCTGGAGTCTTGGCTGGTACAGGTGCAGACGCAGATCCAGCTCTGAATCCAGCTCATCAATCTTGGTGGCCACGATGACGTGGGCATTGAGGGCACATTGGTCAAACCACTTCTCTAGATGCTCAAAGAAGCCGGTTCGAAGTCTGAGGGAGATTAAAATACAGCTGTGGTTCTTGTAGTTATGGTGAAACTTTTTCCATTGGAGAACACCTTGTATTCCCACCAGCAAGTGATAATAGTTCCCATTTCTCCACAGCCTCAGCGTGTATCGTCAAACTTTTGAATTTGACAATTTGACTGAGCATATTTCCATGTGTTTAAGACTACTTCATTTATTTTCATGCTATCCATTAATCCCTCTTGCTCATTTCTCTATTGTGTATCTGTTCTTTATTAAAAAATAATTTCTAGGTGACTTTGATGTGAATTACAAATATTGTTTCCTCCTCATCATTTTTTCCTTTAAAAAATTTATGGTGTTTTTTTTTGAACACACACTGTTAAGATGTCAGTTCTCCAAAAATTTATCTATAAATTCAATAGAATAGCAAGAAAAAAAATCTCAGTAGTTATCTTCCATAGGAAACTTATGAGCTGATTCCAAAACTTACATAAAAATACAAAGGGCCAAGAATAGCGCCAACAACTTTGGAGAAGAACAAAGTTCTTAGTATAAAGTTATAGCAGTCAGGCAGTTTTGCGCAGTCGTGGAAGGACAGACACGAAGAAATAAGAAAGCGTGGAAGAGAGGTGGGGAAGAGCAGAGTCTCTCAGTGAAGGACCCAGGGCTAACTGGTTCTCCACATGGGAAAGAAAAGAATCTCCACTCCTACCTCATATTATAAACATAAATCCATCCAGGAAATTTTACGTCTAAGTATGGCAGCTTAATAAGGACAATCCATCAAGAAAAAATAGACAAAAAATTTCACTAAGCATTTCACACACACACACACACACACACACAGAGATGCCCAACAAGTAATGACGTAATGCAAAGGTGCGAAGTGAACCACTAATGAGACATGATTACATTTGTCCCAGAATGGCGGAAACAAAGGCCTCTGGCTCAACTGATGTTGAGGACGTGGAGCAACTGGACTCCCATACACTGTTTGTTAAAAATCGTAAAACTGCTGAAACCACTTTTGAAACTCTTTGATGGCATCTTTGGGCCATGTCTCCTAAAGGGGGATGTACACATATCCCATGACTCAGGACTTCTCTATGAGTTATCTGTGAAGCAGAAACGTAGACACATGTCCACCAAGAGACTTACACAGGACTGCTCAGAGCAGCATTAGTGGGATTTGCTGGAATTGGACAAGGCCCAAATGTGCATAAGCAGGCTGGAAAAATCAAATGGATTAAAATGAATTACATTTATAATGGGATACCATTCAGAAACAAAAAATTCCAGCCAAACTGAAGGTTATATATGAATTTTATAAACACAATGAAAAAAAAGCCTGACATTAAAAGAGTGAGCTCTGAACGATTTCACTTAAATGAAATTAGAAAGCAAACAGAATGAGCCCAGAAGTTAAAAACATTCTTGGGGAGACAGGGCAGTGACTGGAAATGGGCCCATGAGGTGGCTTTCTAGAGAGTTGATAATGGTTCTATTTCATGTGGGCTCTGGGTACTGGGTATGTTCTCTTTGGACAGTTCATTAAGTTATACACTTATGATTTCCATACTTGGAGATTTGTATGTTATCCTTCAAAATGCAGATTCAATCACTTTGGACACAGAACTTTCTTCTAGTTAAGTTACAAGGTCAAATGGCACAGTGATTTGGTGTCAGATTCTGGAATTATAGGGTATATATTCATGTCTTGATCTAACTGCTTCCTGTCATGGAGAGCTTGGCTAAATGACTAACTTTTTATGAGCTTTAGCTTCTTCATCTGTGAAATGGAGTTCATTGTGCTACCTCTCACAGTTGTTGAGGGGATTAAAAATATTCAGTAAATAATGGTTTTTATGTGATCCTTGTTGATCTTTGTCCTATGGCTATGGAGAGGCAAGGCAAAAGCCTGTGGTAGAGGAAGGGGAAGGACAACATTTTAGTCAAGACATTTTAGAGCCTCAGAGTCTCCTAACACTGAAGTTCAGAAGGAGCTCAGAGCCTGACTTCTCTTGTTCCTGTCTCTAGCTCCTTGCCACATTTGAATATGACAGGTGGACCAGCCAGGCAATAGTGAGCTGATTAGTGCTACCTGCGACATGGTACAGGCAGGAGGGCAATGGAAATGCCGTTCAAAAGCCAAATGCAATTTCCATGTTTGATTCAAACTCTAATAGAAAAGTCCAGAAACTTGGGAGTTAAAGGAGTTACCAAGTCTCAGTGGTGGGATTGTAGGACATTCCTTTATTCTTTATTGTTCTATCTTCTGCCATGAGTATGTCAAATAATCAGTGTCAAATACCATACATGATATATTCATACCTAAGGTTTATATCTATAGAATTAAAACAAGAAGAAAAAACCCTAAAATCACAGATGTGCCAGGAACTGGAACCCAGGATCATCTTTCAGGGAAAGCTGTTTCTGCGTACAAGGCACAGGAGCCACAGAGCAACCTGGGTGGGAGGAGGGGATCACGCCCACCGAGGAGGTCTATGACTGCAAATGATTCCTGGACTTTCACCATGCTTTATTGTGTCTTTCTCGGTTACCTACATTAAACATTCTGTTCAGGTAAAGCTAATCTTTTATTATATCACTGTGTGAATAAAACTCAGCAAGAGAATGAGCATGAAATGATTTTGTACTCACTTTTTCTTAATTTCTAAAATTAGTTTGGAAGGAATTATCACTCGTTCTGTGAACCTGGTGCAGGAAGTGTCACCAATGATCAGGGTTGAGAAGCTGGGTTGGGGCTTCCTGCGACACTCTTCTTCTTCTTCTTCTTCCAGGGATCGGAAGACAAAATAAGTGTTTCCACTGGCGGTGGTGAAGGATTCCATGTCCTTGGAGGACACCTCCTCCAGACTGTCTTCCTTGGTGTCAGCCTAAGGAGGCGACAAGACTAGAATCAATATCATCCAAGGGACTTGAGGGTACCAACCACTAACGTGCAAGGTTGCACACCTTTGAGCCAAATACACCTATAACTGCCATCCCCCCCACACACACATAGTGCTTTTAATAATGAGAGGGTCCACATAAAAATTTGGGTTCCTGATTTCTCCTCAAATATCAGAAAATATGCGTACATCCCACACAGCATCCTTGGTGAGGCGGAAGCCTGGTCTTCAACACTTGTTGTTTTACACTTGGCCTCCGTCCCTTTGTTCTTGTACATACCTGTGGGCATTTGAGTTTGGGATCCCTGCGCAAAAAGAAGTCTCATATACCAGTTCTCCCATAGCAAAATAGGAATTGAGTCTCGCAGTTCCATCATTATGGAATTTGAGTGATTGTTTTGTGAGTTCGAATGTGTTTTTGAGAACAAGGTCTCACTGCCCAGCACTCCATGGAGAGCTCTGTCTGGATCTTTTGTGTTACACAAGCAGGGGAGAGGAGGTAAAAAAACAGGCCAGGGTGAGCAGGAGAGGCTGGATTCATCTGTACAATAAAGAGGGGCCAAGAAAGCGAGGGACAAGGAGGGATGAGGAAAGCCATGCAGATGAGGGTGTTTCAGAGTGGGCTGCAGGAATGTAAGGAGAGGGAGGTGAATTTTTAAAGTCATTGCCGTGAATGAAGAATTGAATTCCTGTTGACAAAACTTAAAAGGAAAAAATACTTATGTAGGGTTTTGTTTGTTTGTTTTAATACTGGGAATTGAACCCATTGGGTGCCTTACCAATTGAACTACATTTCCAGTCCCTTTAATTTTTTATTTTTGAGATAGGGTCTTGCCAAATTGCTGAGGTTGGCTTCAAACTTGTGATCCTCTTGCCTCAGCTTTTCAAAGTCACTGGGATTTTAGGTGTGGGCCACTACATCCAGAAGTTTTGTTTGTTTTTTTTTTTAACTTTAGTTGTATTTTATATATTTTCCCATTTTTTTTTGGTGGATCATAGTTGTACAGCCCAGCACTTTTGTAGTTCTCAATAAGCACCTCTGTGGAGACCGGACCCCTGGGGACACCAGTTTTTATGAGGGATACACACAGAATGAGCATAGCAAACTTTCTCCATGCCCAAGAATGAACCAGTTGCTGACCCACCTCACCCACAGGTAAAATTTCTTGCTCTTCCTTTGCCTCCTCCACTTCCTCCTCTTTCACTTCCTCTTTGTTTTCCTCCTCCTCCTCTTTTTCCTCCTCCTCTTCATCTTCCTCCTCCTCTTCTTCCTCCACTACCTCATCTTCCTCCTGTTCCTCCTCCTCTTCTTGGGCCCCCACACTTCCTTGGTTTGGGAATGATTTTAAGGAGCTCTCCCTTTCAGACTGCATTTCTTCTAACCCATGTGCAGAGACCTCTCGGGACTCATCCGTCTGGTCGCTTGGTGCAGATCTGTCCTGCTGGCTCAGCCCCTCTTCAGTTGTGGACGACTCCCTTTCTTGACTTTTTTCATCTTCCATGTCCTCTGCAGTCCTCGCAGAATCTTGCCCTTTACTTAGGTTGTCCTCACTTTTGCTCATTTCTACTTTGGCCCTTTGTCTTTTCTTCAGTTTTTCCATTCTGTGCAGGAACTGCAGTTCATGTGCTTCTGTTGATAACCAACACCAAAGCACAACAAGAGACAAGTCACCAGGATTGCCTGCACTGGCTTCCCAACCCACAGATGTACAGGGAGAACTGGACTCAAATTGTGAAAGTGTTACCTGGTTGCCTGAATTGGAAAATGACTTCCCCCGCCAAGTTCTACAAGAAAAAAAAAAAAAAAAACAAGTCACTGAAGGACCAGCACTGCTTTCTCCAGAGTGCCACTTCGAAGGGGATCACTTTTCTTTCAAGTAAAAGCAATTCTTCTTTCCCCCTCCCCATCAAGGTTTAACGCAGGCTTTGACCAGCTTCACTCCCTGGGGTAATGATGGTGTTCCCAACCCACTGAATCAGTTTCCTCTTAATTGCAAGCAGGCCACCAAACCCTTATAGCACACACTGGGAAGTAATGGAATAAAAGCTTATAATGACATATTTTTGGCAGTGATTGAGAGAAAGGGAAGAAAAATGTAAATTGAAGGGTGCAAACAAGGGAGTAGGAATTTGCTTCTGGGAGCTTCACGGGGATGAGCCTGATGTCCATGGTCCTGGAAGTCTCCTTGCTAGCCCTACAGGTTCCTTGTTTTTTGGGTGACAGTGTGGGCTGTGGAGTTTGTAAGTCTGGATTAGAATCCCAACTTCTTATATAAAAGCAGAGTGGCCTTGGTCAAGTGCCTTAAGCCCTGTAGGGCTTGGTGTTCTCCCTGTGAAATGGGGATCATAATAGGGTGCACACCCCTTACTCAGGTAACCAGAATGGTCTCAAAGGGCAGGCCAAGCTGCTGCCTCAACCCAGGTGTCATGGGGAACATTTATTAGTAATCTGAACAGAGATACCTTCTGAGGATGAACTGGGTTCCACACAGCTGTGGGAAACACCCAGCCAAGGACAGCTTCCCTCCAGCCAGGAAGGACTCTGGCAGGGCATGTAGGGGAAGAGTCACTCTGGGGTTTTCAAATCAACACGATTCAGAGCTGTGTGGGCTAACCCAGAGAGCATTTACCGTGCCTATATCATATGCAAGACCCAGTGCTAAGTGGAAATCAGAGTTGAATAAAACATACTTGCCCTTTGGACACATATTCTAATGGTGTGTTCTGAACTCTTGCATTTGACAGCAACGAAGAACAAGCAAGTTCGGAGAACAAGAGGTGGCAGGGGATAAGGAAAGGGAGGGAGACGAGGCTCACACCGAGTGGGTAGGATCCTTGCCCTGGTAGTGGACTGGGAGTATGGATGGGCTTGAGGCAGAAAAATCCCAGCACAGGAGCAGGAAGAGGAAGGGCTAGGAGCAGGGAGCATATACAGGCAGGGGATGAGTTTGCTGAGCCAGGAAGACTCAAGGTGGAAAGCAGAGAGCTTGAGGCCTCTGGTCTCCTGGGACAATAAGTTGGATTTGGTGGAGGCTGCAGAGTTGGTGAGGGACTTCTGAGCAAAGTCTGAGCAGGTCAGAGGTTGATTTTAGAATCATATGGCAGTGGAGGGTAAGGAGAATGGAACTTAAAGTGTCACATAAATTAGTCTTTTCTTTGTAAGTCCATGCAACCCTGGAGCCTGTCGATCTCTTTTAAACTCAGAAAGAGATGATCTCTGTACAGTTACTTTCTGCCTCTTTCTCCTTGCTGTCCTGACATGGATTTATAGTCTGCAGTGTTAGGGGTGACTTCCAAAGATTGGGCAGACCAGATCGAGAAGTCAACCTCTCCCCTCTGCTTCTTCGCGAGTGGCCAGGGGTATCGTGTCCCTCTCCATACCTGCTCAAAGATTTCACGAACAAAGAAATGTCGGCTGAGGGTGGAGCTGTAGGAGTTGAGCTCTTTCAGTATGACAGCTGGGTACTCCATCACTTCCTTGGTCAGGAGGACATGAAAACTTTCATACCTGGGAGGTAGGTGGGTGAGACCACAGTTTAAGGGGATCTGGGCTGACCTCCGCCAGAAACCATGCTGCTTACAGAACAAGGTAGGCAGTGATCAGACAATTAGCTCTGCACAGAGCTTTTTCGTGTGGGGGGATCCCCTTCACAGAAATAGTCCTTGGTTTGTATTACTATTTTTCTGATCATACAAGGAATACATGCTCTTTGTAGAAAATCTAAAAAACACAGGAGCTTTCTGCTTGTTGTAATGTGGGTTCCATTTTCTTGTCCACTGTCCTATCTCTGACCTTGATATTGATCTACATTATCCCATCAAGCCCTTAAACATTCCAAGGTCCAAATTTTTTTCTGTTTCTCAGGTAAGGAGACCAAAACTCAGCAGGTACTGACTTGGCTAAAGGTGTACTTCTGGATCTAAGTACTGCAATCAACTGGAGTGCAATTTCATTTCTATGAATGGTCTTTACAGAATTTGTTGAATAAAGACACAAAGATACAAGGAATTTCATAGAAAACTGTTGGTAATATTGTACTGAGAAACTGGAACCAATGAAAAGAGCTAATCAACTGTGAGATGGTTAAATCATTATGAAGTATCTATAGTAATGAGTTCTATATGGTCATTTAAAATTGATATTGATAAAAAATAAATAAAATTGATATTGATAATTATCTGCAGTTATACAATCATTTGCAAAGTATAATCCATTCTTTATTTTTAAAATATATATGTGTCTATATGCACATATATGTCCATTAAAAGGAAAAGTTGGGCAGGAAAGAGAGGGAAATCTCTATACGTTTGTTGTGATTGACTTCTTTTCTCTTTAACAAAGAACACATGCTTAAATTTTAAAAAGAGGGGATCAAGTTCTTTTTTTTTTTAAAGAGAGAGAAAGGATCAACTCCACTTTATATTTTCATCTGGCCTTTATCTCTCAGACACTTAATTGTACATGTGGAGCAAGCACTCCAAACCGCTGAGCCACCACTTTAGCCCTGGGGCTTAAGTTCTTGACCTTTAAACTAGGTTGCCTTGAGATTTCCCTCCACAAACTTTCCAAGATGCTCCCTGGAAGCTTCTGTATTGGCTTCAAGCAGAGGTGCAAAGGACTGTGATGATCTCCAATGCTAGAGCCACAGTTTTCATATTAAACTTGCTGGGCATGCCCAGCCTCCTGTGCAGTCTGCCTGTGACCTTGAGTGTGAATCCAAGCCGTCCCCTCCTATATTTTGGGTTCTAGTCAACTTACCTGGATTTCATGTTATCCAGAAAATTTTTGGCCTTTTCCAGGTATAATTTCAGGGCTTCTTCATGGTTTTGCTGCCTCAGTTGGTCCAAGAGCTTATCAAGTTGGGCTTCCTGGGCCTGGAAGCCACCCCAAAAACAAGAGGAAGCAGACATGAGTTCCCAGAGTATAAGTGACATGCAGAACCCTTGACCCTGAACCTGAGGTCTAGGCAGCTGGGCAGGCCTGGGACTTCCTTGTCTACAAAAGAGGAACCAAATCTGTTACTGTTCTCACTCTCTGCTACAGACTTCTGTGTTCCTCTCTGTGCCTGAGATGTTGTTTCCTGTCCATTTCATTCCCTCTGGGACCCAGATCAGATGGGATTCTTCAGGGACCCCTCATACCCACCCTGCCTGGTCTGGTCTGGGCTACACATTCCCAAGTGCCTTCTCCTCCCTGCCTCACCAGTCATATTCAAAATCACATGCTGGATTTGTCCCCTTGCCCTGTCATCTGTCACTTCCTAGACCATGACAGCAGTTGGGGTTGGGGACCAACTGATCTGTGGGAAGCAGAGAGACAGTCAGACATGCATACTCCATCCCCCTGTTATACAGCCTTGAAATGATACCTAACATGTACATAATTTTCTATTTGAATGACATGTATTTTACTATAATATGAACTTAGAATGAGTTATCCTCAACTTAGAGGACATGATGTCTTATCAGACCCTACATGTGAGAACTTGAAGCTATAGAGAGTTATGTCACACCGTATCAGACCCCACATGTACATTACTGGCCTCAACTACTGGACTTCAAAATGCACATAACCCAAGAGTTGGGCTGCCCACTTTGAGAGCTCAGGTTGCAACAGACCTTGTCACTTTGAAGCCGCCTGCCAACACTGACATCACCCTATAGCAAGGGAGGGCCTTGCCATCCATGCCATCTCTGCTGCCTTGGTGTCAAGCCCGTTTCTCCCAAGAAACCACTTGGAGAAAGACACACCTCAACCTCCAATTAGACATTACTTCCCTCACAGGCTTGCTTCCACCGACTTGAGCAATAGATGTTAATAATTCTGGAACTCACTTGTGGTAGAGTAAATGAACCTTATCTATTGAGTATATTCAATGTGAGGTTTATCCACATTATTCTCTTCCTCTTCAAATATTGTGAACAGAAAAAAATTTCTCTCTTTGTATGGCAGAAAACTATGATTGATGACATCATATTTTGATCACTGTCTTATCTTAACCATTCATAGCATTCCTCCTTCTGTTTGTCTGTCTCTCTGCACACTCTCTTTTAGACAGGCTTGGTTCTGAAGATCCATCACACAACTTTAACCTTGTTCAAGATTTCTGTTCCTTCCATCTAGTCCTATGATGAAGGGAAGCCTTAATTTCTCCATCTGCACATATTTCATAACTGAAGTTCTTGAATTTGGGTCTGGGATCTGTTTTGTGTTAATTTTTGTTTATGGTGGGGTTTTCTTTCTTTATTTATGTATTTTTGCATCTGAATGCTGATTGAGTTCACTGGGCTGGCCTGTGGTGGTAGTGTGGCCCATTCCCCATTCCCATTCAAGGTGACTGGGGCTGGCAGACACCTGGTTTTCCAGGTTATGCTTCTGCCGGTGCTGCTCCATACTCCTCTCAAGTTCCAGCTCCTGAGCTGACAGCACGCTCTGGTGCATCTCCCATAGCTGCACAGCCTCCTGGAAGTACTTGAAGAGGTTTGAGCTTTGCCACTCCGACTGTTTGGCCAGGGTCTCGAAGGATTTCTGCAGGGACAGAACCCAGAGAAGGGCCCTTGAGGGATGACTGACCCAGGACCAGGAGGTGGCCTGGCATGGGGCTCCATGTTTCCAAAGACAATATTGCTGCATTATCTTTCAAGGTTTCCATCTGGGCAACATCTGAGCTCCAGGACCTCCCTCCTGCCATACCCTTCTGGGCCTGGGCATCTTTGCTTCTCTAGAATTCCCTGACTCATCTGAACTGAACACTATACCTGCTGCTCAATCCTCATGCACCACCTCCCCCTCTTTAAATATAATATCCAAGTCTCATGCCCCCATCTGGGTCAGGGGTTGATATGCTGTTGACTGCACACTGAACGTGATCCTCCACCTGTTTCTGTTTGGGCCTGTGAACAGATTTTCTAGTTTTAAATGTTGAAAAAGATCAAAACAAATGCAAACAAAAGAAAAAATGATGTGAAAATTATATTGAATTAAAATTCCAGCATCCATCAATAAAGTTATTAGAACACAGTCACACTTCTTTGTATACTGCCTAGGGATGTGGAGTTGACAAGTTGTGACAGGGACCTGATGGCCCACAAAGCCTAAGATAGGTACTCTCTGGCCCTTCACAAAAAACATGTGCTGTCCTCAGCTCAAGACTGGAAGTGTCTTGGGGCTGGGAACTGCTTACTCCTCCACAGTCCTCACAACCCAGGGTCGGCAAGGGCTCAGGTGCACTCATTGGTCTGAGATCTTTTCCTGGAGTCTGTTCAGCACTCCAGCAGCTGCGAGGAGTCAGGGGATGCATCTGGAGTGGCCAGCGCAGGAGGTGTGCTATGAGAAAGGCTGGGGAGGGCAAGGGAATGGACAGGTATGAGGACTTTCGAGAGGATGCCTTCACTGAAAGCAGTGACTTTACTTAGGCCCACCAACGCTCGATGAGTAACTAACAGCAGGATAAGGCCTGCATCTCTGCCTTCGTTTTCTATCTATCTCCTTTATTAGCTTAAACTTTGTGACCTGCTCAGCTCTGCGCAAAGGCATGTCAATCATTTAAGGAGTGTTCATCTAATAACTGGTAATACAAGTTTATTGCCCCTAAACTTAAGCTATTTCATTCCCCTTCAAGAGGGAGGCAAGATTTGCAGGACATTTACAAATCCTGTTCCAGACCCTTGGAGTGGTGCTTAAGAAACCTCCAGTAATTTGTCCTACACCTTCCAGGAACACTGGAACCTTGCAGGCACATTGCCCCACCATGAGACTGCCCTCTCAGCAGGAGCGAGCATCTCATGGAAACCAAATTGCCCTCTTCCAGGATCACAGGCCTCATCCAGAAACATCTTGAGCAACACCTGGAGAGTGCCCCCTCAAGTGGTAAAGACCTCTTCAGAGCCACCTCACAGAACCAGGACTGAGACAATGATCAATCAGACCACAGTCTGACAGAGACTGCTCAATTATGCATTACCTCTTGCTGCCTGCCCCAATTCTTCCTGTGCTTAAACCTGAAGCACACATCAGCATCTGGAAGACAAAACTGAGATGCTTGATCTCACTTTGCCTTCACAATATGGCTATAGTCTCTCTCTCTTTCTCTCTAAGAAAGAGAATCAATTTTATTTAGTTTTTCACATGGCTTCCGTTTCTCCAACATTTTGTTGTGTAGTGGAGTTGGGGTTTGAACCCGCATCCTTGCACATGCCAGGCAAGTGCTGTTACCGCTAAGCACTGTTCCAGCCCCACAATATGGCCATATTGACTAAAGTTCATTTCCTGCTCTTCACCATTACCATTTTTGCTTGTTTTACGGGGCAAGTGGCAGTACCTGGTTTGTTGGAACCCCTGGAGCCTGGCCTCTGGCCTTGGACTCCTGTAACAGACATGCCAGGGACGTACATGCTGGAGGTCCCCAGATTTCTACTCTCCTTCCAGCCTAGTGCTCCAGGGTGACACTCCCACCTCAAGGGTCCCTACCACACACGCACATCCAGGAGTTCCAGCTCCCTCTCCACCTTGCTCTGGAGGTCTCCCACCATCTGGAAGAAGGTCGGGTTCACTAGGCTCTCTGCCTCAGCCTCGGTGATGGACATGCAGTCCTGCAGCTGTTTCTGCAGCAGAGGAGGACAAGGTGAGCTTGGCTTATGGTTGCAGACCCCCAGGCATCAAGCACATCTGACAGGAGACCCACAGGCTACAACTGAGACACAGGTTCCCTCTGTTGGGTGACAGAAAAACTGTCTGGAGGAGCAAAGAGAGCAACAGGTGGTGTCCTCAGGTCTTGGGTGCTCTTCAAAATGACCAGGCTTTTGTGAGGTTTACCCAGTTATACCAAGGAGGCAGGGAGGGGATATTTCAGGAAAATATTTCCCCTACCCCAGAAAACCAGTCACTGTCCTGGAGGAGTTTGGGAGTGAACTCACTGTCTCACTTTGTCATGAGGCCTGCATGGCCAGGACAAAAGTGGGGCTTGACAGCAGGGGCAGCGCTATCTATGAAAGGACATTGCAATAACCCCCAAGGTGCAACCTGCAAAGATGAACAGGTCTTGTGCTATTAGGGACACAGAGTCAAGGGTAAAGAAGGAGCTGGCCTGAAAGCTCATAACTCCATCTCACAGGGCTTCCTGGAGGAGGTGGCACTGAGATAAGCCCTGAGGGATGGCAGGGACCACTGAGGAGATCCAGGCAGATGGAACAGCACCAGAATGCTCAGAGGCGAGTGAGCACTGGGGGCTGGGAGGAAGGAACAGAAACCTAGATGGAGGCTGAAGGGCACGGGGGAGGAGGCACATCAGACCTCACACTAGCGCTGTAGTTCTTCTTCACAGCTCTGCAGAAAGGGATGCCCACCTTGCAATTCTGCGCACAGGCCAGGCACTCCTGCCAGCTCTTCTCGTACAGCAAGCGGATCCGATTCATGCAGTCCATGTGGTAGTTATCTCCACATGTAGAAAACAAAATAGATCAGCCATTCTTCCAAGAGGAAGAGGGAAATTAAGTGGTGCTTCTGCAAAGGGCAGCGGGCCTCTGCAGCAAAGGGCCTCCGCTGCAAAGTGGATTTAGTGCAGATTGGTAGATGGTCCCAATTCAGGTAGGGACTGGTATCTCTGTCCTCAGAGTTCCCTACGATAAGGACCTCACATAAGGAGCTCGTCTCCATCTGTTCCGAATGCATGTGACTGAGGAAGTCCTTCTCTATCACAGGAGGACAAAGACACTGCTGACCTCACAGGGCAGCTGTGAGCCTCAAAGGAAGTGGGAAGATTATTACAGATCTTCTAGAGCAAGGCTTGGCAAACTTTTTCCATATATCACTAGAGAGTAAATAGTCTTAGTTTTGCTATCCTAAGGATCCTGCTGTCATAACACAAAATCAGCCAGAGGCAGCATGAAGACAAATGAACATAGCTGTGTCCCAGGAAAACTTACTTAAGAAACAGGCAGCTGGCCCATGGGTGTATTGTTCTAGAGCATTTTAGAACATTCCCATTTATGACTGAGTACCCTCTATGTCTTCCAGGCACTGAACCACAACAGGAGGTCAAACCCATGAGGTAGGGGCCATTATTACTCCTCATAACATCCCCAATTTACAGAGAAACATGAGGACACAGGACACAGGAGGCCCTGACTTCCCAAGGTCACACAGTTGGGGTGGAGCAGCGTTGGGCATTAACATTATGTTTCTGATGCAAGGCCTCACACTCTCAGAAGCTGTCCTCGGAAGTGGTCATGGAACTGTCTCTACATTTCCATGTTGGGATCAGGGACCAGGGATCCGAGTGTGAGGCCACATGGCTGTGGGTGGGGCAGTGAGTCAGGCAGGCCCTGAGAGGGGCAGAGGGGTCTTTCAAGGTCTCTGGGTGAACTACTCCCTACACACCCCCTACATTCCCCTTCCCAGGATAAAGGTGCCACTCACTTCCTCTCAGATTAATAACAATGGGTCAAGCTATGGCAAAGCTACTAGAGACCTGAGAGATTCCCACAAATGCCACTCACCAAGTTGCTGGTTCAGGGAGTTGAGAGAAGAATGCCAGTCAGTAAGCTGAGCTGTGTTGTAATTGGGGGGCAGGAGGTTACTGGGGAAGGAAGGCATGACTAGTAAGCCTCACATGCACAAAACATTTTCTTGCCAGAATGGGCAGTGTCTTTAAAAGGCATATTATCAACTGAACACTGAAGAGACAAATGGACCTGATGGGGACTTCCTGGCACCAAAAGTGTAATTTACAAAAAGGTCTTTTAATTTTAGTATACATTTGTTACTTAGGAAATAAAACAATTTTCCCAGTGTGTGTAGGGTGGTAGGGGAGAGGGGTAACTGCTTCTAGGAACCTAATCTGGGCCGAGAATATAAGGTTTATGCATTAATACTAAGCATTAAGTTTTGTATCACATAAACAGTAGTACTTATAAAAACATAGAATAGTTCGACCCCCAGTTCCAAAAAAAAAAATAATAAACCCCAGCCAAAAAAAAAAGCCTAAAAAAAACATACAATAATGATTTTTTCTTAAACTCCATAGGAAACCATCTAAATAAAATATTGTGTATTCTCTTGGGAAGTCACTAAAGTGTGGCAGATTAAAAAAAAAAAAAGGTGTTGTTAGTTCCTCCCATTGGGAGGCGGAGTCTACTTCTCCAGCTCTGGAATCTGGGAGAGGCTGTGATTGCAATGGGACATCAGCAAATACACCAGGGAGAGGCTTAGCAGGGGTTGTGCCTGCCTTTGCCTTCTGTTGCAGTTGCAGTGGGACCTCATCACCCACCAGGTATGGGAGACTGGATTGGCCACCTAGGGCCTGGGCTAAGAAAGCACCTGGATAAAGTCCCCAAAGGATCCAGCTGAGGTTCCAGACATATGGTGAGGCCATCTGGAACCATCCAACCTCCACCAGGACAGCCCAGACTAGGGGAATTGTGCAAAAGACCCACAAAATTGAGAAAATGGAAATGATTCTTAAGACACTAAATTCTGGGTGGTGCTTAATGGTGTGGAAAGATGCAGATGGCTAGAGGAACTATACATTTTGTTATCTGAACCAGGACAATTAAAAAAGTCACTACTAATGATTATGCCAGTACAAGACATGTAACCCAGGATGATCCTTGTCAAGCCGAGATTCTGGACACTCTGCTCATGATGGGACAGTAAACAAACAAAAAAAAAAAAAACAAAAAAAAACAGGTTCAAGGAAATGCGTAACATAAGCATCATACTCAATGCAGTGTGATCTCCTGGAGGTGAGAAAGGACACTATTGAGATCTAAATAAATTCTGATGCTTAGTTAGCAGGAACGCATCGAAATTACTTCCTTAGTTTTGAAAAATGTTCAGTGGTAAGATGATAACTTTGGGAGAAACAGGGTGAGGGAGTTAGGATTAGGAATTCTGTGTGCTATCATTGCAACTTTTCTCTAAATCTAACATGACTCCAAAATATAAATTCTATTTTTTGAACAATTATTTTTAAATTATATACACATGTATTGGGGCCAAGAAGATCCACTGGGCTTCTCCCACATACTTTAGAAAGCACTGATGGCCCTGGGGAATCTTAGCTAGACCTTCCCCCTCTGTCATCCTGCTGCAGGCCCCCAGCAGGGCAGTGTGAGCAGCAGCAGCAGGGATCCCCCCACCGCCACCCCAGGCTTTGCCCGCTCTGGAAGAAGAGCCTGGAGTTGTGGGTTGGAATGGGGTGGGATTCCCCATGCTGCTCTGAGGCAGTGTCCTGTAAGGAGGAATAGGGGATGGTCTGCACAGCATACTTTCTTCTTCTTCTTTTTTTTTGGGGGGGGGAGGGGAGAGGATTGAAACCAGTAGCACTTAACCACTGAGCCACATTCCCATCCCTTTTCATATTTTATTTTGAGACAGGGTCTCCCTAAGTTGCTTAGGGCCTCACTAAGTTGCTGAGGCTTACTTTGACCTTGTGATCCTCCTGCCTCAGCTTCGTGAGTCACCGCTGGGATCAGACGCGGTGGCTCGCTTACACAATATACTTTCAAGACCTCCTTGCACGAACTGACCACAAACCCCAGCTTTCCACACTGAAGTTCACTGGAATTCTATGGTCAAGGTTTGCCACTTCCCTCAGGCCTGTGTGCTCAAACCTGGCATTCACTGTCACATACCCAGTCACTGGAATCACGTTCTGACCTCGCCTGTCTAGGTACTCTTGCTGTGAAGGGCCTGCTTGGTCCACCACCCTCGCTGCATTTGATTTGCAGAGTTGCCCCACCTTCTTCCAAGCCAGGTCAAATGGCCCAGTTCCACCTGCACACATGGCCATTATAGTGCTCCCTCAGTTGCAGCCAGAAGTGTCCCTGTTCTCCACGTAGGCAGTCAGCCAGCCCCAGGTTTACAGCCCCGGGGGAGGGGTGTGGCAGGGCTGAGGGGAAAGCAGCCTAGAAATCTCTGGATTTTGTTTTCAAAAGCCTAAGTTCTAAAGAGAGCTCACACACAGGGAGGAGAAGGTGTTTGAGGGGTGGGCTGTGAGCCTTAGGGAAGATCACTCACCCCAATGCCAGCCCTGAGACTGGCAGAATTCAAAGGATGGGACCCCAGGACCAACAAAAAACCAGGGCTCAGAATCAGAAACACACTGAATTATAGATAACAAAACAATCCTTCTTGCCTGCTCTAATAGTATGTCCACCTGATTGATTTTCTACCTGGATCAAAACATATCTGCCAGCGTGACAGGAGGCAGCTGCCTGGGAGAGACTCTCAGGTTCAAGCCCAGTGGGATCCTGCACGTCATTTAAATCTTAGGAGAACTTAGGATATCTAGGGTGAGGAGACGAGAAGAACTTATGACCCACGAATTCCAGAGCAGGAAGAATGACTGAAGAGCCCAGGGAGTGGGGGAGCCTTCTCCTTACACAAGTCTCCATGCTGCAGAACCACGCAGGCTCCACCTTGCTGCTGAGGGTGGAGGCTACAGACCCTCTGGGAAGTGGGCTTCTTGGATCTAGAATGCTGAGTGGGCACCACAGTACACAACTTTATTATGCGATGAGAATTGGTAAAACCACCTCTGAAGGGAGTGTCCACACCCTCTAATGGGTCCCTTGTCCAAAAGAAGTAGACTCCTCAATAACTTCCCAGCCTCCAATGTAAGACTCCTCTGACACAGGCTTCCAAACTGCTCAGGTCAAGGTCCAACCCCTTGCCCTGGCTCACCAGCCTGCATGACCTGCTCCTCCCTTCTCTCTTGGACACGGCCTCCTGCCAAGCTCTTTGGCCTGGCCACACAGGCTTCCTCCTGCAGCAAATGTGCTAGGCTCATTCTTGCCATCAGGCTAGGATACCTGAGAACTAGAGAACCAGGAAGTGGCCTGTTCTGGAGGGCGCCGCTGTGGATAGGCTGAGGGCCACGCTACCTGCCCGCTGGACCCACAAAGGCGTCATTCCATGTGGCCCCTCCCCCCAGGCTTACCAGATGGTGCAGAGGTGCTCCAGCCGCTTTCGCTGCAGGACAACCTGGGTTTTCAGCATTTCCTCCAGCTCCTCCTTCACGGCTGGAGGAAACTGGATATTCTCGTTGGCCATGAAATCTCTGGACAGTCAGACAGGTTGTCACCAGGAGAGGAGGGTGGGGGATGAGAGGAGAAGAGACCCATGGCCCAGCTCCCTGCATTTATACCACCCAGCCCTTCCCTGCCTACCACTGCCTCCCCTCTGGGATGCTGAGGAGAGGAGGAAGGTGACGGGAGGGAGAGAGGCAGGCAGGAAGGGAAAAACCGAGGGTGCCAGTGAAGTTCTGCAACTAACAGCATGGGAACTGCAGACTCATATCTGCTCTGCCTGTCCTGTGACCTTGGGCAAGTCCCTCTGCCTCTCTGAGCTTCAGTTTCCTCCAATGCAAACATCTTCCTTATTGGGCATTTGGGAGGACTGGGCAGAATGATGCAAGCAAAGCCCTTTGCCCCAGGTCTGGCTCACGGGAGACACCCAGTAAATGTCAGCTACTGCCATCACTGTTGGCATTTATGTAGCCTCCCATCCACAGTCCCAGACAGGCACTTTCCATACAGTATCTTTTGGGGTCATCATGAAAATTCTATTGCATCAGGATGCTTGCCGCACTTGGGAAGAGACAGGTTCCAAATGTTCAAGGACTTGATCAAAGTTATATGGAAAGGCAAGGCGGAGCCAGGCCTCAGTACAACTGTTCCTTCATTGTCACCAAAACACCAGGTGGAGGGAGGAGATGAGGTCCCTCTTCCTGAGGTCTCCCATGAGGAAAAAGTGCTCCTGAAGGGTGGGAGTTATTGACCTGAAAGATGTCCTTTGGTTGTCCCAAGTCCAATATCCCAAGTTACAAATAATAAGGACAAGTGGGAAGTATACAGAAATCAGATAAATGTTTTCCAACAATTTTTACTGAGCTCAAAGAACACTCTTGAAGTATTTCTAAGTAGTGATGAAAGGGAGGGAGGAAGCCACTTTAGCCTGTGGGCCCCTGTGAGCCCCCGTGGGCTGGAGAAGAGCAGTGGACAGTGCTGGTGTCACCAACCTAAAGCTCTGCATCAGGGTGTCCTTCTTGAGAACCTTCCAGGTGTCCACCAGGCACTGCCAGCGGTGGCGACTGTTGAGCTCCTGTTGCAAGGTGGCCTCCATCAGGTTCAGGAACAGTTGGGCGATGGCCCTCTGGTTGCCCAGCAGGGCATGGTTCATGACCTGTGGTCACAGGCAGGCAAGGATGCATAGCATTCTCTCAGGTCAGATCAAGGCTCAGTTACAGGGCCAGGGAGAGGCTTGAGGGGGCTGGGGAGGGGCTGCAAGGGCTGAGTGGAGCAGTGGCAGGCCTGAGGAGTACCAGGGTGTCAGCACATGAGGAAACAGCCATGGACAGTGACAGGGGTCTTCCTTGAAGCCTTAACCATGAACCTCAACCCTGCTCCACAGCAGCATAGGTCATTTGTTGAAGGAGTCGAGCACTCCAGTGACTGTAAGTGGTCACTGTTTTTTATAAATTTGTTCCAAAAACAGAGTGCTCCGGCCATCAGGAACCTGCCATTGTGTGGTTGCTTTGAGAAGAGGGATGCAAGGACCCACTGATGCAGGAGTGAGACATTCCCAGTGGCTCTTACTTGGGTGCCCGGGCATGGGAGTAGGGATAATCCTTTACTGTGTGGCACTCTGCTTTCCTTCTACCCTTTAAGTACGAGTAGCTTCCCCATTGCTCCAAAGCACAAGAGAGTCCCAAATGCCTCCACACATTTCCCTAAGTCCTCCAGGGAGGTGAGACCCCCTGCCAGGCTCAGTGGACAAAAACCATCACTGCTTTTTGGTAGAGTTGAGGCTCCATGCCCCCTGGGGAGTGGGAGGGTGGCACTGGCAAGCATTTCCTCATCCTCCAGGACTGTAGCCATACTATGGGATTAAAGCTATTTGCAGCATGGGGATTTTGTGAAACTAAATGAAAAAAATGCACATAGAGGAAGCAGCAAGCGCAGTTCATTACAATGAGAAGAATAAGCAGAGACGGTGGAACTTTGATGCACAATCTGGACATGGAAGACTTGAGCCTCCTGATGGATACAGTATCTACAGTAATCAAAAAGAGCCATCACCACTGAGCCCTCTTTTATCATCCTCCCCACAAAGTCCTGGCATTAAGTACTGTTATGCACATTTTACAGAAGTGGGGTAAGACCTGAGTCATTTGGGAGCTTCCATGATGGGCAGTGGAGTTGGAGGTCTGTGTCTCTCTCTCCCTGTGCTTTGTCCAGGGCATCAGAGCCAGGGACAGGCCTGGACGAATCTGTGTTTCAGAACACGTGCTCTCTTCAGGATGTTGGGCTGCCTGGAGATCATGATCTGGCAAGCCCAGCTCTCTGCCCAGGACCAGGAAACCCACAATAGTGAAATACACCTCTAGGCAGCTGAAAGAAGAGCTTCACTCTGACTTTGGAGACATCATGAACAACCCTAAATTGCTTATTTGCCATGGCCAAGGACAGTAGCTGAGGCCAATGGGGATTGAGGGGCCAGAGCCAAGAGGTAGGCATGGTTCAGGCACAGACACAGCGATGGCTAAGCAGGAGGAGAGGCAACAACTAGAAAAACCAGATAGAGCATGATGGGATTGCTCCTGAGAGTGGAGACGGTGACAGCCCAAGATGACCATTCTATGGCGTGGACCCCCTCTACTGCTCACAGTAGCTCAGACTTGGCCCAGAAAGTGCCAGGTAGAATCTTCTGAGCTCAAAACAATGGCACGGGTCAGGTGTGCCTGCTTTAAGGTGACAGGGAAACAGGAACTGTACTTCACAAAGGTTTCCATTGAACATGTTTACAATCACAGAGACTTGATTCCCATCCCAAGTAGCCCACTTGAGTTACTTGAAAATCTCGCAGATGAGAAGCCCACCATTCCCAAGACACTAAGCTTAGGGAACCTGGGGTCCAGCTCTTTCTGCCATGGGCTGGTCCCCACCTGGGAAACCCACTCACCGTGGCTTCTTTATCTATCAGCCTGTACACATCAGGCTGCATCAGGTAGGACGTTTTCTCTATAATTTCCACATATTTCTTCAACACACTCTTCAGCTAGAGAGGACAAGGTGCCACAGTTAGAGACTCCCACTTGCTAGAGCTCTAAAAGGAAAGGGAGGGATGGCCATTAAACCCTGAAAGTGAAAGTCACCCAGGAGCCCATCTGCTGCCAACTCACTTTATCAGCTCGGGAGACCTCCAGGGAGAGCAGCGTTTCATCCAATTCCTTAATCTCCTGCTTCTGGAGCAGGAACATCTGGTTCATCTCATCCCACAGCTCCGACAGGGTCTGTGCAGAGCAGCTGAGTCAGGCTGGGAGCTGTGGGGTGGGGCGGAGGGAGACCAGGCTACAGAGGGACCCCTACTTGCATGGTGCAGTCCTCGAGGTTGTTGTCATTTTCCACCTTTCTGAAGAGATGGCCGATGTCTTCATCAGATTTGGACAGCTTTTTCAAAAAAAGTCTCCCTGTCTCTAAGATGGGAGGTTCCATTTCCTGCAACAGGTCAAGAGGGTGATGGCATTAACATCCCCATGGACAAAAGGATACTTCCTGTAATGGAGAAGTGCCAGACACCGTCTCATCTCAAAAATGATCACTACTGCCTGGACCTGAGAAGTGGAGGGTTATAATTAACTCTTCCCTGCAGGACTATAGCATCATGCTGTTGACCAGGCACTCTGCTGAGCCCACCGTCTCATCCCAGCTGGCGAAGTAGGAGCTGACATCAGGCCTGGGCCATGGTTGACACTCAACAAATGTTAACTGAAGAAGTACCAAAGGAAAGAATGCCAAATTTGCTTCAGATAAGAAAACAGGCTCAGGAAGGTTGCTCTGTCAAAGCCAAAGAGCGCATGGGTGAAAGTGCAGCTGGCATCTAGTTAGGACATAACGAGGAACTTGGCTGGGGGAGCCTATTGGTGCTTTAGGGAGAGTCAGCATTCAAGATTCATGAATTAGAACATGGGGTAACATGAATTAGAGGAGACTTGGGGAGACAAGAGTGAGTAGAGACCTGGGGCTCAGAGAGGAATCAGAAGGGCAAAGGCTGGTCTCATTTGTGGAACATTCCAGGTACCAGAGATGATGTCTGGAGAGGAGCAGGAGCCCAGTTTGGGGAAGTTCACAGAGGCCAGCAGTGGTGGGATGTCAATGGGGGCAACCAGTTAGGTCCCTCATCTGCAGGTCTAAGTAAACAGGGAGGTTAAATGCTGGGCTTTGGTGCCAGTCCTGGACTACAGTTCTAATTTGGCCCCTTATATGCCATGTTACACAAGTTCTCTGGGTTTCACTGCAAAATGGAATAAAAACAGTACTTGACTAATGGGAATTTTCCAAGAGTTAAAGGTAGCTATGCTCACAATGAACACTCTTAACAAGTCACTATGAGCCCATCTACATCAGAGCCTTACTGAAGTCCTCCCAGCTGGTGAGGGGTAGAGAGGTCAAACCAGCCCAGGGAAAGCCATGGGAACAGAGAGGAGAGAGGGGATGGAGTCTCACCATGGTGATTTGTTCGATCTCCTTCTGAAAGTTGTCCAGAGCATGTTCATAGTTCCTCTTCTTCTGTGCTTGTCGCCCTTGAAGGGTGATAGTGCTGGTGTCCTCGGAAACTGCAGAGCAATAACAGGTGAGGAGGCTGCCTTGGCGCTCCAGGGAGAGGGGAGCACCCTAGGGCAGACAGAGCACCTGCACGGCCAAGTGTGGGTTCAGAAGGTGGACCCCAAAGCCAGGCCAGCAGTGCAGCAGAGGCTTAAGCAAAAAGAGAGAAGATGAAGGGGAGCCATGAATGCTACCAGGAACAAGGTCTCAGACATATGGAGGGCTGGGGGTAGTAGAGTGCCTGCCTAGCATGTGGGAGACCCTGGGTTTGATCCTTGCACCACTAAACAAATAGGTAAATAAATGAATAAATAAATAATGGGGAAAAGTTCAGAAATAGTAGAATGATACCATTTTTTAAACTTTAAAAACTGTGTGTGTGTTTGAATTTCAGAGTGGTCATATCCTGAGAAAACTATCATACATCGAAAATATTCTTATTCTAGGTCAATGCTGCATTTAATACACCTAGCATCCTGAACATCAGAATTTAACCTGGCCTACCTTAAATGTGTAGAGAACATGTATCCTAGCCTACTGTTGGGCAAAATCGTCTAATACAAAGCCTTTTATGATAAAATGTTGACTATCTCAAGTATTTATTGAACTCTGCAGAAAGTGAAGAGCAGGATGGTTGTATGGATTTGCTTCGGCAGTACTGTGAAACTGAAACGCTGTAAATGGCCACCACACATCAGGGATCCTCTGTAGAAATAGTAATCGTCAACTTGTGGGCACAGAGTACTTACCGCACAGCAGGCATTGTTCTAAATCCATTCCCCATCAGGGTGAGGCCAGAAGGTAAGTTCTATTATTAGGATCATTTTGCAAGTCAGGAAACTCAGGCATGGCGTTTAAAGAACAAAGTCAGTGGCTGAGCAGGGAACTGGACTTGGACTCTAGGCTGTGGGTCTGCACTCCCATCCCACGCTCCGCTCTGCCCTGCTTCTACCTGGGAAGGCAGACACTGCATGGGCTAATGGGGCTGAGGGCTCCTTTGGGTGGAGAAAGGGTGCCACTGTGGAAAGGAAGTTTTACTTTTTAGTTTATCTCCCTCCTCCGTTTTTCTACAGAGAGCATGGGTTACTTTTTTAATCATAAAAACAAAGGGCTTCTGTTTTTGGATAAAGTCAAATCAGGACAATGTAGTAGGAAAGAGGAATGTGGTTTGAGAAACACTGCTGTGAAACCACAGCAAAGCAATGTGCCTCCTCTGGCCCAGATGCTCCTTAGCAAGTGTTCACTGGGGGAAAATCTAGGGTAGATGCTCAGGGAAGGCCCTCTGGGTTACTGAGCTGAGAATCCCAGGGGGATCATCAGGGGCTTCCTCCATAGGGCTCCCAGGAGCTGCCCCATGTGCAGGGACTCTCAGGCCTTCCAGATGGAACGGGGACTCACCAACAGTGTCCATGAGGCCCTGCACTTCCCGGGCAGCCATGGCTCCCTCACTCTCTTGCACTTTTTCCTTCCTGGCAATTTCCTTTTCCCTGAGGTACAAGCAGAGGAGAAGAGTCGGCCCAACAGATCCCACCTAGGGCAGCTCTGGCACATGGGGGAGTTCCCAGAGGGAGCCCAGGCAGCAACCATGGTCCATGCCCATCCTAATTCCAGAGTGCCTTTGGAAGTGCCACTGTCTTTTGCTGGCAGACACTGTGGGGCTCTAGATAGGGAACTGGATCACTGCCCAGAGCCTACTTCAGCTTTGGCGGTACATTGAGTGTGGGTGGGAGGCCTGAGCCATTTTCCACATGGGGAAACTGAGATCAGAAGGGGTGTGAGCAGTTGAAAAAACCTCTTAGCATGCATCTTCACTTGCTCCTCAGCAGCCCCTACTATGTGCCAGCTGGAGTAATCCTTCCCAGGAAGGGGAAGGGGAGGACCCCTGTATAAAGCAGAGGTGGTACTCTAGGACTGACCCTGGGACACCAAGACCCATGGGAGTCTTAGGATTGGGAGGAGAGAGATGGGATCCCAGGACGAACTGTCTCAGCGAGGAGGACAGGATTGGAAATGGCATTAGCTTTGGAATAAAATCCACAAATGTACTATCCCAAAGTTGTCAGTGACCCCTGTCACACCCTCAGGGCCTCTGTATGTCCAATATTTTCCAGCTATCTTCTCATTGGTCCTCATTCAGTCCCAGTAATGAGAGTGAGAAAAACTGCAGAGCCCAGGTAGGAGCTGATGGGAGCCCAGGCCAACCCTGAAGAGAGGGTCTTCCAGTCTTTTCTAGTCCAAATGGCCCTTGGCTCAAAGCAGCCCCATAGGAGCCACAGGACAAGAGCTGCTGTCAGCTCTGGCTTCTCAGTCTCTTGCCCTGGAGACTTGGGGGCTTGGTTTACACTTGTGGTTTACCCCCTACTCTGGGTTGTTCTCCCTCCAACCATGGGCCCTGCCAGGGTAATGAACAACCAGGTGTACTGGCCTTCTCTGGCCCAATTTTCAAGCACCTGCTTTGAGGTTTGAAGAAAACAGGACAAACTGGCTCTGTCACTCATCAGCTCCTCTGAGTCCAGCCTCTGCTAGCTCTGAAGAATGTCTAGAAGAGCTGGCCCTAATGACCAAAACAGGCCTGAGAGCTCTGACTCACAAAGGGGGGCGGGCAAAGAAAGAAGAATGGGAGGAACCAAGGAGGTGTGCGGGGAAGCCTAGGGACCAGAGATTTCTGAAGAGAGAGAGTGGCTGCCAAAGGTCCACCCAGAAGAACTGACAGCAATGCCAGGCGGCCTCAACAGAAGTGACTGGGGATGGGCAGGAGCTGGACTGCCATGGACTAAGGACATCTGGGGAGACAGAGGCCCTTCCAAGACTCGAGGAAAGGGTGAGGATGCAGGGACGTCATGATAGGTGGAAAGAAGGATGGGGATTGGGAGGGAATGCTGGTGATCTGGCCACTGGGCCAGGCTGGTTGGGGAAAAAAGTAAAGGCAGGAGAAGCTGTGGACAGAGGAGAGAGGGAGGGAGACGTTTCTCAGGGGTAGGGAACAAGCGACCAGGAGTCCCTGCAATGTGGCATTAGTGGCCCTAGTCATTTTGGCAGGTTACAAACACATCTCTGCTCCTGCCCAGGCTACAGTGATCTGTGCTCTGATTCTGTGTCCAGGACAAAGCTGGGCTTATGTGTCTGTCCCAGGAAGCCAGCACAGCACAATGCCAGTAACCATATGAGATGTGTCTACCCTGTGGGTGCCAAGAGCTCCCGACTGATGGTATATCTGGATTTAGGGATGATGAGCGGCCCTAAGCTGAACGCTCGGGAAGAGAAGATTATGAGGAAACAGGGAGATATCAGGAGACCCCTGGTCCTAGATGAGGACAGCTAAGAGGAGGCGCAGGACTCCTGGGGAAGGTGGAGTCACAGCTAGGCTGCCACATGGCCCTCCAGGGAGCTGAGTTGGAGCTTGGTCAGGCCCCAGATGCTTCTGCTCCTGGGTATTTGCCAGGGCCCTGGGCAGGGAGTGTGGGCTGGGGAACGTTGGCCTCCTGTGCTGGCTTGGGTGGTCTGGAGAGTCACCCATCTGCAGGTAGTTAAGGTTGCTGAGCTCAGAAGCCTCAGAGGTGATTCCTCTAGGAAAAATTCAAAAGCCAGGGCAGGGCAGCGACCTATACCCAGTATTGGGTCTGTCCTTCCCCACAGCGGGTAAAAGTGATAACAAAGGCAGGCAGAGGAGACCTGACTTTCCAGCCTGAGTTCCCAGCCAGGGAAGGCATTTATGACTGATGCCAAGCCTGCAGGGGCTCCTGCTGCATTCCCCCAGGAAGGGAGGAGAAACAGGGGAGTCCTCCTTTCCTCTTTTCTCTAGTTGAGAAGTCTGAGCTCAGCTAACAAAAATGACATATTTAGGAATCTCAAGTTTAACTTGAGAACTTAGAAATTTACAAGGAATGCTAGACTTTCCCTGCCCCAGCCCCCACTTCAGGTTACAGGGCCTCTGCTGTCCACCCTGCACTCAGGCCAGAGACAGGATGCTCAGTAGGCTTCTGTGGCCATCACTAGGTCTCCTGGGTTCTGCCTCCAAAAGACACCGGAACTCCTGTTTTCTCTCTCCCAGCCATCACCAAAACTGCAAGGACGATGCTAAGGGCCTCCTCTCCGGTCTCCCTGCTTTCCTTGTAGCCTCCCTCACAGACAGCACAGAGCTGCCTAAGGGACCTTGGACATGCAAATCAGCTGTTTGCTGCAATAACATGTAATTCATTGACATGGCCTGCAAGGCCTCTCCCAGCCCCATCTCTACCCTCTCTCCAGGTCCACTAATCTTCTGCTTTCTACAATGAGCCAAGACCATCCATCTCAGAGCCCTGGCCCCATCCTTCCCCTTCCTCACCTTCTGGTCTCAACTAAGGCCTCTCCTTGGAAAGCTCTCCTACCCATCCTGAGGCACCGCCTTCCCGCTGTTCAGGGATATATGCTTATTTGTTTCTGTAGTGGCCTCCAGTTCCATGAAGGTGGGGTCCCCCTACTGGCCCTCTAGGTTCTCAATCATGACTGGGGGAAAAGAGAAAGAAGCAATCCTTCCAAATAGGCATTATTACCTTCCTGCTTCCAGGGAGGCACTGGAGACTTCCTACCTAGCACTCATCTTGTGTGAGCTCTTCTTGAGTGTTTGAAGACTGGGTACCGTGTGTGTGTATGTGTGTGTGTGTGTGTGTGTGTGTGTGGCCTGGAGGGCAGGACTTACTTGTAGAGAACAGGGTTTTCTGTGACCCAGTCATTGGGAAGGCTGTGCACCCACTTCCGCTGCCGAGGAGACATCATCTCCCCTTCATGAATATCCACCTTTTTCATCATAGGTATCCCGCCATTCTTTGGGGTCATAGAACGCTCCACAGGCCGCTTCCTGGTGGCTGCCAAGGATTGGACCAGCTGCACCTGAATCCACGGAAGTATGAAGATGAAGGAGGCAGTCAGAGCTGCAGACACCTCAGTACCACCAGGCTAGGCTGGCTGTGCCTATCTCAGAAGGATGTCTAAGGACCTGCCACCAGGAAGGCCTCTGCAGGGAGGCCTCCAGACCCATGTATACCCTGTCAGGAGAGCTCTCCTCCCACTTAAGAGTCATCTAGCCACTTCAAAGAAGGGATTTTTTTTAAGAGTGAAGGACAGGGAGAGTGGGGTGAGAGGGAGAGGGAGAATCAACTTTATTTAGTTTTTCACGTGGCCCACATTGCTCCGAGACTTCATTGTGCACGTGGTGCTGGGGTTCCAACTCTTGTACCCACGCATACTGGGCAAGTGATGTAACCACCGAGCCACCACTCCAGCCCCAAGAAAGGGATGTTTTCATAAATTAAAATAAGGTGCAAGATGCTCATCTCAGCCTTTTTTTTTTTTTT
>PVKS010015850.1:0-45158 GCA_004027875.1 Aplodontia rufa
AGCTTATTGGGTTTTCTAGGTACAGGATCATGTCATCAGCAAATAGAGATAACTTGGCTTCCTCTTTTCCTATTCAAATTCCTTTGATTTCCTTCTCTTGTCTGATAGCTCTAGCAAGGGTTTCAAGGACTATATTGAATAAGAGTGGGGAAAGTGGACAACCTTGTCTTGTTTCTGAATTCAGTGGAAATGCTTTCAGTCTTTCTCTATTGAGCACAATGTTGGCTATGGGTTTGTCGTAAATGGATCTTACATAGTTAAAGTATCTTCCCTAATCCATATATTCTCCAGGGTTTTGAGCATAAAAGGGTGTTGAACTTTATCAAAGGCCTGTTCTGTGTCAATTGAAATGATTATATGGTTTTTATTTTTAATTCTGTTTAAGTGGTGAATTACACTTATTGATTTGTGTATGTTGAACCACCCCTATTTTCCTAGAATGAAACCCACTTGATCATGAAGTGTTTATGATCTTTTTAATGTACTTTTGGATCCGTTTAGCTAGAATTTTATTAAAGATTTTTGTATCTATGTTCATCAGAGAAATTGGTCCGTAGTTTTCTTTTCTTGGTGTATTTTTGTTGAATTTTGGTATCAGTGTAATATTTGCTTCATAAAAAGTGTTTGGGAGTGCTCCAATCCTTTCAATTTCATGGAAAAGCTTATAGAGGATCAGTGTTAATTCTTCTGTGAAAATTTGGTAGAATTCTACTGTATATCCATCTGGTCCTGGGCTTTTCTTTTTTGGAAGACCTTTATTACTGCTTCGATTTCGCGTCCTGAGATAGGTTGTTTTAGATTTTCAATGTCCTCCATTGTTATTATGGGGATGTCGTATGTGGCCAAGTGTCTGTCCATATCTTCCAGATTATCAAACTTGGCAGAGTATAAATTTTCAAAATAAGTTCTGATAATCTTCTGGATTTTGGTTGAGTCTGTGGTGATATTTTCACTTTCGTCTTTGATTTTGTTGATTTGCTTCACTTCTTTCTTCCTTTTGGTGAGGTTGTCAAGGAGTCTGTCAATCTTGTTTACTTTTTTAAAGAACCAACTTTTTGTTTTGTTGATAATTTGTATTTTTTTTTTGTTCTCAATTTCATTGATTTCAGCTCTGATTTTGGTTATGTCCTGTCTTCTATTAGCTTTGGGATTGGATTGTTCCTCTTTTTGCAGGAGTTTGAGTTGGAGCATAAGACTATTTATTTGGGCTCATTCCTGATTTTTGATGTATGCACTCAGTGCTATAAATTTACCTCTTAAGAATGCCTTCATACTATCCCAGAGATTTCAATATGTTGTTTCTTCATTCTCATTCATTTCCAAGAATTTCTTGATATTTGTTCTCATTACTTCTTTTATCCATTCTTCGTTTAAACAAGCTGTCTTCTAAGTATGAAATAGAAAAAATCTGAGTCTAACAAAAGACCATGAGAAATTACAAAGATGCCAGGTGAAGCTGGCCCAATGCATCATCTCCTAGAGTTTAGGTAGAACTGACACTAGGATGGAGCCAGCCAAAGCTCTAGGCAAGAACATCTTCTCCATGAACAATGAGCACCTCCACAGGTAGAGCCAAGGTTGCCTTCCCCAAATCCCTCATGTGGATGCCTTTGACGGTTGCCATCCAGCCATGTTGTCTTAGCTGATATGGAAGGTATGGCCATCCCAGGAGTCTAAAATCTGGATTTGTGTAACCCAGACCTTATAAAAGTTTGTGGGACCTCTTAAAGTTTTATGAGCAAAAATTAATTATGGAAATGAATATTTTTTGCAAGGTTCTCATACAAGTGGAGACCCATTCATTCATGGAAAATCCATCTCTCACTCAAAGGTCGAATGTTTTCCCTCATTTGTGGAGGCTAGAGCAAAACCCAGGCTTGGGTGAAAGGTTGTTAAACTCATGTATTAGACCCAGCAAAGGTATAGCAACACATAATCTAGGGGAACCATTGTGGGAAGGGAAAAGGAGGAGAGGATGGAAAAGGGAGGGAGGATAGGGAGGGATCTATGAAAAAAATCAATAATGTAGCATACTCTTTACCCCCCAGAATCCAAATAATACTTATGCAATCATTTAATTCTGAAAAATACACAATCTAAACATTTATATTGCTTGTAGGGACAAAATATAGAAGAATCAAGAGACTGGAGTGTGGGCAATGTGGGGGTAATTCTGGTTTAGGAACAAATGCATATCATATTGTTACTTTAAATGGATTTATGATTGTACAATAACTCAACTCCTTAATTAAAAAATTCTAAAAAAGAAAATTCACCTCTCTACAAATTGATTGTTAAGATTGGAAATACTTTCATACCAGTTGACAAAGTGCTGTCACTTTGGCTATCTTGGCCCCTCCCTGGAAAACCCTAGACCTCCCCAAAGTCCAACATCTGAAGAATCAAAACCTGTGATTATAAGATCTGTTCTGCTCATGGTTACAGGCAAATTCTCTAACAGATCTCTCTTTTTAAGGTACTTCAATGCCATGCACTGTGTACTGATTTTGCCCCTGAACACTGAACTCTTTATTTCAAGTTATCGACAAAAACTTCATGGTAATTCCTAAATACTGACAATAATACAAGTCACAAAATGCTTAAAATTCCTCTCCCGTCCTCCACTTGCCGAACAGTGGACCTGAGAGGAAACCTGTCTTAAGCAATACTCCCCTCTAGGCCATTCCCAGGAAGAACCCCTAAGGAAGAAGCCCAGTGAGACCAGCACTCAGCAATAGTCACAGCGTGCATTCCCCAAAGATTAGCAGAAAAGACAGTAAGGGCATCCCCTTTATTTATTTTCTTTCTTTTTTTTTCTCTTTCTTTCTTTCAATTCAAAAGCCAGCACAAAGCTTTCCCCATGGAAAAGTTGACATATTAGTAAGAAGAGAAAGAACAGGGCTGGAGATGTAGCTCAGTGATAGAGTGCTTGCCCAACATGTGTGAAGCCCTGGGTTCAACCCCCAGTACCGCAATAGTTTTAAAAAAGGGGGAGGGGGGACAACAGGGCCTCTATGAACAACAATCAGCAAATGAATTCTTGAATTGTATAGCTCTTTGAGGACATAAAATGTAGAATTCATGCCATAAAGGTATAAGTCCTCAAAATCTACTCCCTCTGAATTGAGGTATATTGAGGATTATTTTGTAAAGAAGCAATAACTATGTTTGACTATGGAAGATTGTTTTCCACAAATTCATCATGAGCTTAGTATAATGTTGTTCTTTGGAACATGTGCCGCATTTTCAATTTCAAGTCAAAAAGAATAGTTCACAAAAGCAGTCACTTTCCCCATGAGTGCCAGCAGAGGGTTCCTTTGGTGCTAAGGCATCAGCTTGGAGCTGGGTGTCCCCAAAGGGGCAGATCTACAAAGAACGCTGGGATTAAATTTGCTTCTTACTGAAGCTGTGAGGTGTCGATAAAACTATCTTCTTCTGACAGTCAGTGACAACCACTGGGGATACTGGAAGCAACCAAGCCAAACAAGCCAACATCATCTTCTGCCACAGCCTGTCCTTCTACATTAATTTGCATAAAATCAATAATTAGGATTCAATATTTTATATACTGAGAAAACAGGATATGGTTCATAAAAATTTAACAACTTGCCTAGTACAGGGCTTGACTCACAGTAAAAGTTTGATGAATGGCTGATGGAACGAGTGGCTGAAGGAATGTGTGAACGAATGATTAAATAAGTAAGCCAGTGAAATGGGCTTCCTCCCTGAGATGGCTCCCAGATGGAAAAAGTAAATTTACATATTTTATTGATTGTCTAGCATAAAGTATACAGGTCCTAAGGCAGTGGCTGATCACTATGCTAGATATATGTCTGACAGTATGGTTTCCATGCATACAGAAGCCGCTTATCAGAATGGATGCTAAGTGCAAAGACTAAGAAGCAAGTGTGCATGTGCGTATGGGTGTGTGCACACATGGCCGATGGGGACACACTGAGGGACTTGGGAGTAGCATCCTAGAGCTCCCAAGGTGCCATGTGGAAACCATCTATCTATGTGAGTTCAAGGTGGGCTTTGAGTGCTTCTTGGAGACTTGAGGGCACAGCGAGAACAACATGGCTGATCCAGACAGGTGCCAATCTGCAGCTCATCAGCCATTCAACCGTGGCCAAGTTACCTTCCCTCCCTGGACCTCAGTTAACTCATCCTTAAAGCAGTGATAATAGCATATGCCTCCCCAGAATGCTATGGAGAAACAGGTAATGAAAACCAACTCTTATATAGTACTTACATGCCAGGTACTTTTCTAAGCACTTTATGTACATTACCTCATTTCAATCTCACAAGAGCCACAGGAGAAGAATCTTTCTTTGCAAATGAGGAAAACTGAAGCAGACAGAGGTTACGGATTGCCGGAGGTATATAGAATAGTGTCTGCTCGCAGCAGATTCTCAAGAGAGTCTAACGATCATTTTTTACTGTCACAGTCCTAAGTGTTTTACATTCATTCTCTCACTTGATTCTCAGAACAAACACACATGCTAACAGTGTGGCCTGGCATGTGGCAGATGTTTGATAAATATTTGTCAAATGAGAGAACGCATCCTCGCTGTTCTGAAGAATTAAGTGAGGCTTCTATAGGTAACTTGCCCCGTCACACAACCAGAACACGAACCCGAAAACAAATTCCAAGGCCTGTGCTCTTTACCATGCCAGTCATTCATGGTCTCTGCATTTATCCCAGGGATAAAGAAAGGCCCAGGTGGGGCAGAGGTGGTACACAACACCTGGGCACATGAAAGTCATCTCAGGTAGCTAAGACAGAACACCTTCAGGATTGATTTGGAAAATGTGGAATCAGAAGTCTTTCCTTTCTCTTGTTCTGTTTTTTTTTTTTTTCCATCTCACTCTTGATGTCTGCCTCAGCCCCTAAAAATCTTTTCTCTGCCTCCTTCAATTTCTAATTTTGGCCAGCAGAGAGAAAAATGTTAGAAATCATTCCCTGAGCTACCCAGCATTTAGCTAAGACTCCTCAAGGGTTCTTAAGTAATCAGCTATTAGAGGTTCAGGGTTGTGTGTGAGGAAGGAGGGCTATAATGAAGTGTGCTAACCATTTTAATAGGTAATTCTCATATGCTGCCAACAACAGGCTCTAGAACACCTGAACCTTAAAACTGGCTTTTAAGGAAAGAGTGAAGCAGCTCTCAAAATATTATACACTGATGTGTAATTAAACATGAACATTGAATTCGCTACCTTTGCAGGTATTATTTCCATAATATTGATAAGTAGACAAAGCTTCCAAAAAACTAAGTTTTTGGTTTAAAATTAGAAACCATAATAGGTGTTTGCTTCCCGCTTGGTGAACTAATTGTTCAATTCTATCATTCTTAATGTTTCAGTACCTTGATGTGATTAAGCATAGGTAAAAGCTAATTTTTTTTAGAAGAGAGGGAAAGACAAGCCCATTATCAAATACTAAAGAGCCTCAGTAACTTCGTGCCAGTCTCTGAAGGACACCGTGCCTCATTATGACAAGGAATTATTCATAATGTGTGCCTAGCATATAGATTGCATCCTTTCTTTGAAACAATAAAAGAGTCCTCCCCGGTAGCTGATGGAAATAAATAGGCAGGCAAAATTTAAAGGGAGGGTACAAAGACCAACCAGTGGGCCTCCATAATAATGGCTTGTCACCGTAACATCAAGTGGTCCATCCTTTTAAGGACTTGTTATGTGGCTTGGCCATTATGTTCCATGGATGGAAAGAAAATGCAGTAATTCACAGAAAAGTAATGACAGGATTCTGCCGGTTCACCTAACAGTATTGACTAGACAGAAGAATCATGGCTTGCAAGCAAAGAGTGCTTCTGTTTTTGAAATTGTTTTTGCAGCTGCCTTTTTGCCCAATCAGAATTTTTCTCATCTTAAAAAATATCAATACCCTTGAAAAATATCAAAGAGACAGCCAGCTTTTTTATCTGACTGTAAGAGTGTGGTTTCCAGATTCTTGCCCAATTACTTGCTTTCTGAAGCTGTGCTGCCGCAGGGAGGAAATAAGGAAGAGATGCTATGCTTTAGTGCCCCTTGCTGGCCAACCTGAAGAAAATCGGAGCGCAAGGATTACCAGAACCCAGGTTTCCATAAGCATAGTGCCACGTTTTATGCACATGGAAAGGAGGCCAAGCTGCCTTAGTCCAAGCATAGCAAGGATGAAAAATTCTTACAAGGATGTGATGATGCATATGGAAATGCACACATCCTCTTAGGAAAAAAATATAAAGAAAGACTATGTGTTAAGTCTGAGCCTCACTTCAAAATAAATCCTGGGACCTACATTCCTGGGAATGCGCCCTATGAAGTGAGAAAATGCTCTTTTTGGCCCAAGGTATGATTATGTTTGATTATGCCTCCACAAAAGTGTCTGGTCTCTCAGGCCATGAGAGAAACAATACACTAAAATGTCCCTAGTTGTATTCTCCATGAAAGTCCAAAAAATAAAAGAAAAACTTCTTTCTACAGAGGAGAAAGTATATCTCTAGTGATGCATGAGATAATTGATAATTACTTTATAACATAATAAGTGCATGTTGATTATGGTGAATATTTTTCCATTTGTCATTTCCTTCTAGACTGTGACCAATTAAAATAATAGCTGCAACAGGCCTGCACTGACAAGCTGTTCATCAAAGCTGATTAACTCTTAGGATTCCATAGGGATCCATCAGGCCTGAGGCATGAGTCCTATGAGGAACAGCACAAGAGCGGCCTTAGAACTCCACCTCCTCCTCTTCAAGGTGGTCATCAGGAATTTGGGTCACAATATTAAGCTCTAGTGGCTAGAACAAGTGTACTCAGCACACTGACTAATGCTGAGGCACATGGGGACCAGCCCATGTGGTACCCCAGCACACGGGCAGATCAAACTCCAATGTCTTGGCCTGCAGATAGAACCCAGCAACAGGCACCAGAGAGGGTTGGTCTTTGCAAGCCTAGCAGCCTTTATAGGATATGACAATAGCCATGACAATCCTGACAAAGACAAAACTAAGTGGCTCACACTTCCTGATTTCAACACTTAACTACAAGGGCTGGAACAGTGGCTCTGTGGTTACAGCGTTTGCCTGGCATGCACAAGGACGTGGGTTTAAAGCCCAGCACCACGAACACAACAATGTGTTGGAGTAACAAAAGCCACATGAAAAACTAAATAAAATTGATTTTCTTCTCTCTCTCTCTCTCTCTGTCCCTCTCTCTCTCTCAAAAAACAAACAAATAAAAAAGCCACAACTACAGAGTTACAGTTTACTTAAAGACCCCATCTCCAAATACAGCCACAAGGATGGTTAGGACTTCAACATGTAAACTTTTGGCAGAGACACAAACAATGGGTCCATAATAGGCAAATACTACACAAAATACTACAGACTGGGTGGCTTAAGCAATAGACATTTATTTTCCTGCAGTTCTGGAGGTTGGAGGTTGAAGTCAAGGTCAAGATGTTGGCAGATTTGGTTCCTCCTGGTGCCTCTCTCCTGGCTTGCAGATGGCTGTCTTCCTCCTGTGACCTCACATGGCCTGTTTTCTGTGGGTACACAATTCCAGGGTCTCTTCCACTCTTTATAAAGACATCAGTCCTGTGAAATTAGTGATCCGCCCTTTGGATTTTACTTAGCCTTAATTACCTCATTAAAGCCCCTAATGTAATCACTTTGGATTCTAGGGTTTCAAAATGTAAATTTTGGAGTCAGGGAACACAATTCTGTCTCCAACATCCACTTCTATGCAATGTTCAGAATATGACTATCTATAGAGATGAAAAGTAGATTAGTGGTTGCCAGGTTTGGGGACATGGGAGGCTTGAGGGTGACAGCTAAGCTGGGGTGAGGGCTTCTTTTTGGGTGATGAAAATATGAGGTTGACTGTGACAGTGGTCACACATTTCTGTGAATGTGCTGAAACCCACCTAACTGTACATCACACGTGAGTGAATTTTTTTTCATTTTTTATCAAATAACTTTTTTAATCTTACTTTTTTTATTAGATGGATATAGAGTTACAATTGAGGGAGAAACACTATCAAACATTCAAGAACCAATGTATATATATTTAGTTATCCAGGGCTAATGCCATATCATGGATGACCAGCTTGGGTTCCCCATGTTGCTGTTTCCCCCCACATGAGTGAATTTTACACCAAGTGAATTATATATCTGTTGCAAAAATAAAAATAAAAACTCAAGGGGCAAAAGACATCATCAGTGAAGTCTTTCAGAGGTGGCAGGATCGCACCCTGAACCTGGAGTTCAGAGCCAGTCTTTAGATACCTGCAAGGAAGAGGAGCCCAGCTCAGATCTCACCCTACACATTAAGGAATGCTGGACAGAAGGGCAGGGCCCAGATCTGGGCCACATGGTTAGTGCTTCCCTGGCAGTGATCTTGGCTTGAACTTCAGTCACAAAGGACTGGCCCAGAGCTCCTTGAATTCCTGTTCCAGGCCAGCATTGATCTTAGCGACCAAAGAATGACATCCTAGCCTAGGGACAAGAGAGTTCTGAGGCTGGGAGTCAGCAGGGTGTGAACTAATCTCTCCTGTGTTACTGACTTCTCTCTTCCATTCCTTTAGAGTCCAAGCACGTGATACTTTCATATTCTTCTCTCATGAGCACTAGGTGCCCAAAGCATAGGTCAACCAAACTGCATCTAAAAAGCACATGGGGTCCGTTGTCAGTTTATGTACTGATCTGCTCCACTGGACTTCAAGATCCCGGAAGTCCGGAAGTGTAACTTATATACCTGCACCTCCGGTCCTTGCCCACTGCCAATCACTTGGGAAATAAATACTCCATAGATACTTCTTAAATAAATGAATAAATGAATACTTGGCTTTCCATTCGTTAACTTGTTAGAAATCACATACTTTTTGATTGTGCTACATTGAGCCATTTTCAGAACTAGTGAACTAAAAAATCCTAATTAAAGCGTCAATTTTTCCAGAATTGACGTAGTATCAATAATAGTAGCTGAATATTAATCTAACACTTTGAAGTGGACTCTGCACTAAATCATTCATATTCATTATATCATTTAAACCTCACCACATACCCATTAGTTTTCGTTCGTTTGTTTTTGTGGTACAGTACCGGAAATTGAATGAAGGGGCACTTTACCATTGAGATACAACCCCAACCCTTTTTATTTTTTATTTTGAGTCGGGGTTTTTCTCAGTTGCCTAGACTCATTTTGAAACTGGGATCCTCCTGCCTCAGCTTGCCAAGTCTCTGAGATTACAGGTGTGTACCACCATGCCCAGCTCTGAGTAAATATTTTATTTTTATTATCCCTCTTTTACAGATATGGAAACTGGAGTCACAGAGGTTGTGTGGTTAGCAGGAGAGCCATGAGTAAAACTAGCAACTCCAAAGTTGGTGCTGACTGTCTATCTAATCATGACTTCTTGATATTTAATTTGCCAGTGTACTCTTATTGAAGGAAAACAAGCAAAAAATGTGGACTTGAGATTGCTCATGTCCCTTTCAGCCCTGTCTGAAGTTTTCTTGGCTTCAAAAATTAGCAAATCCCAGAGTCACACACAGATTCTTCAAACTTGTACTGCAACCTTCTGAGCTTATGTTACTCCACAAGCCACACTTACAACCCAAGCAGCCCCTGCCATTGAGGAGAGGACCACAAAAATAAGATACTCAGAAAGAATGGGTGGTCTTCTTTCCCTTGGCCATGTCCTCAGTCTGTAATCACCCAAAACCGGAAAGCCTGTTCCAGTTGTTTCCTCTGTCAGTGGCCTCACACCTTCCACAGATTTTATGTTTTCCTCCTTTGTTCCTCTTATGTGTTTTAGCTCACTTCACAGAGTTCCACACAATGAAAGAACTCGATATGAGTCAAATGCTTACCATAATGGAATATTCTGACACATCAGAACAACAGGCTTGGCTCAAGGTGTTTCGAAAAGACACGCATCACTTGTCCTGAAAGCTATTAGAAGAGATTCAGCAGCTTTCACATTGACCTCAATAAACAAAATGAAATGTTTGCTCATTTCATGGTTGCCATGTTCCAATGCAAACAGCCTGGGATGTTTCTTGCTTCCTAGTCACCTCCCTCACCTTGGCCCTGTAGGTTATGACGGCACGGGACTCAAAAATTATTGTCTGGGAGTGGGTGGGGAGGCAGCAGGGTTGGAACGTGAGATGTTACACGTGTTACACGCCAGGTAGGGGTGACTCCTGTTCCAGGATAGTTTGCAACTGTGCAATCCCAGGGCCCACCATTAGAAAAGTTAGAACACAATTGAAGTTAATAGTTCATACTCAGGGCATTCAGTGTATTTAGGACTAAGCCAAAATTTTACAAAGATATATGGTTACCAATGCCAATAGTGTTAACTGTTCTCAAGTTTCCAATGAACCATGTAGGCCAAGAACAAGGAAGTCAGGTACCTATCTCCAATTCTTCCAAAGGAAGGGCAAAAGGCCCCCACCCACCTTCCATCCTCACCAGAACGCATGGGTGGGTGAGCTGCCTCTCATAGGCCCCATAAATAATCCTGGGCCCTGGTCTGGCCTGGCCGTGGCTTCACCGATGTTGCTTCATTCACCGCCTGTCACTCTTTGAGCCCTGAAGGTGGGGCTTGGTCCAGCTTGCCCATCATTGTATCATCAAAACCTACTGCACACCAACTTAACACACAGTATATATGAATTATGAAGTCAATGGGAAAGAAGAAATGCCTGGGAAAACATGGCTGGGAACTAGATCCCACGTCATAGAAAAGACCTGGGCTCCCACACAGGGTGCCCCAGACACTAAGATTGAGCCAAGCCTGGTCTTCCCAGCGGGGAGGCTTTCTCTGGTTTAGTAAGACCTTTTAAATACTAAGATTTCTTTCATCTTTTAACACTTTTACAAAGCACTGTAATGCCTGGCTTTTTAAATCATTTGTCCCTGTTTTTATTTCTGGACAAAATACCATATTCAAAAACCAACACTTTTCTTTAGTCCAAGTTTAAGTATAATATGCAAATATACTTGAAAATTAGGAGGTTTTGAAAATATTAAAGTAACAGAGATCAGGGGATGCCACTTTCATAGTCTTCTCTTCAGTTTTTATGAAATTAATTGCACTAGGATGAAAATATTTATTGGGAAGAATTTTATTTTAAATAGAAAACTATTTTCAAATGTTATTAAAATTATCACATTTATCATCTGATAATTGCCTTTCCAAAAAATCTTGAGACAGAGTTTATGCTTTTGATATATAAATATAACGTTAATTTCTTATTGCCTTGTTTTAATTTACATAGTGTTTGGTAAAGCTCTTAAGAGGACTTTATTGATGCTAATGTATTGTCCCAATTTTCTGTCACTGAGGTAATCATCAGGAAGATCTCTACTTGGTATTAGACAAAACAAAATCCATGCAAAACTCCTAGATTAAAAAAGAAATTAAGCTTCCCACCTCTGAATTTCAATCAAACACAGAATCTCATTGGAGAGTCTTGCTCCCCTTCCCAGCATCTTCCCGGATGGGAGCGCATCAGTTTGACATTTACCTTCTACTATCACTTGTTGGGTCTTTAATGTGATTGTGTTCCTCCCACTTATAAAACATATGTCTGTGTTCCTGGGAGATAGGAGAAGTGATCAGAATATTTCAAGCACCAAATGGAAATGCAAACAGGGCAATGTATAAGCGGAAGCAGAGCGTGTGGCGAGAGCCAGAGCTGGGAGGAGAGGGGATTGGATGCATTCCGCAGCCTTAGCAAAGCACTTGGAGATACAGGTGGTGGAAGCAAATTACCTGTCAAGAGATTTACTTCATAACGAGGCCAGCCATGTAGAACAGCCACGGCGCCACCAGGGCCGGCAACTGCTGGCCCAAAACTTCAGGGCTCTCAGGCAGGCTGCAGGAATGACAGTCCCACGTTCCCCAGTAACCACCACAACCCTGCAGGGAGTGGGGACAGACAACAGGGTTAATGCCACCAGCCACCCCTTCGTGCTGCTACTGCCAAACCATCAGTCAAACGAGGGGTAGAAAAGGAAAGGGAATAAGGGAAACCAGGAGGTGAGCTGAAATTAGGCATGACAGAGGTGGGAAGAGAACATCCGTTTATTTCCAGTGTCTGTCATCTTCGGTTAACAGAAGGGGGCTGTACAACAAGTACAGGATGGAAGGATTGAGTAACACTCTGTCCCCTCTTTCTTAAGTTTGATGCACCCTGATGCCCAGGGAAACGTTGCCCACCCTTCCAAGGCTCACACTTAAATCACACACACAAATACTCACACGTTTCCTGGTGTCTTCACTTGTAGCTGTTCCCCTCTGTGCTTAACACTGAAATGACTGTTGGGAGGCTGTGCTGGGGACAGTGAGCCGACCTCCTTTCTGACCACTTAGTCCCTAGAAACAGATTTTCCTAGACAGCAAAGCAATGCCACTCTCAAAGTCAAGATCAATCCTAAATCGCTTTCTCAGGCCAAGAAGAACCCATTTTTCCTCCCGAGCCGTCATTCTCTCCCTGCATGGAGGGCACAGGCGGGTGCAGCAGTGTGTTGGCAGTGGTCCTCAGGCACATCTCCAAGCTCCTCGGCACCCAGGTCTCTGCAATGGCCACCAGGATGCAAGCAGCACCTGCAGCTTCCAGTTTGAAAGGAAATCAGCTCAGAGGGATGCCAGGGACAAAATGCTCACCGAACCAGGGTTCCAAGCTTAGGAAAAAGGAGATGTGAGGGTGGTAAATTCAGGGAAATCTCCAACACTAGAATCCAACACTAGAATGATGCCGTGGTGTTAGGACCAGAACTTCAGGGAGAGGCAATGGAGTCACAAGTTTTTGGGATTTCTTTGTCACACAATTTTTCTTTCTTCTTCTTTTTTTTAACTGGTGCATTATAGTTGTGCATATTGATGGGATTTGTTGTTACATATTCATACGTGCACAAAATACAGCAATAGAATTTGGCCAATATCCCTCCCCAGCACTTCCCCTCTCCCTCTCTACCTCCCATTCCTTGGTTCCTTTCTTCTACCGATCTCCATTTGATTTTTAAGGTATCTACCCCCACATTTGTTTTCCTTTTTCCTCTCTTGGTTTCTGCGTATGAGAGAAAACATAGGACCCTTAACTTTCTGAGTTTGACTTGTTTCACTTAACATGATGGTGGAGACATGGGTTTTGAGATACAACTCGGAAGTAGTTAGAAGACCAGAAACAGCAGGCATCACTGCTGGACGCCTAGAGGCAGACTTCTTGGCAAGACTGACTTTGACTCTTGCAGAAAGCTTGTCTCCCATAGGTGCCCAAGAAAATCCTGATGAGTCGGCGGAGGGATGTGCAGAGACTGACCCTTTCATTGGAAAAAACAGAAGGTGGCAGAATGCGGTTTGTGTGTGTGTGTTTTAAGAGAGAAAAGGACAATGAGAGAGAGAATCAATTTTATTTCATTTTTCACGTGGCCTTTGTTGCTCTAACACTTTGTTGTTTATGTGATGCTGGGGTTCGAACCCACATCCTCACTCATGCCAGGCAAGTGCCATAACCACTGAGCTGCTGCTCCAGGCCCTGCTCTGTGTTCTTAAGGAAGCCCACACCTGCCTTTTGAGAGCCCAGCCTCCTTGCATTCTTAGGTGCATTTCTAAACCCCTGTCCTGGGGAAGCAGAAGGTAGTTCTCAGGTTCACTGAGCTAGAACAGCATTGGATACCAGCAGAGCTGGGCTCCCTGGAAGAGTTGTGCAGTTGGCAGGACCACCACCATGAATTCAGACACAAAGCACATCTGTGCCTCATTGATAGTGTAATAACCTACATTACAGCTCTAGCCGAGAACACCTGTGCATGGCCCAGAACGGCAGCCCAGGGCAACCGTCCTGATGGAGGTGATATTAACAACTCTCATTAAAACTGATGACTGTAGCTGTGCCCGGGAACACGGCTACTGTGAGGCGTCTGTCCACATTTCCATTACCAGTCTCCCGTTTTTGGAGTCCATAACTTAATCCGTAGAAATATGCTTTGCATTGAACTGAAACATGAAAAGGAAACTCTCATGAGAGAGTCACTTACAGGGCTGAGGAAGGTTTCAGTTGTCCACTACTATCTGCACAGTGCAACTTGCATGGAGCCTCATGTCTTCTTGCCCCCGGATGGACGGTGGAAGTAGATTGCCTGAGGATGGAAGATTCATCTCTGAGCTGCCCCAGGGGAAATTTGAATGCCTTCACTTTGAGGCATGTCAGGGATGCCGAGAGTTCTGTTGCAATGGAGAGCAGCACTTGCATGGGATGCACCCTCTGCGTGCACCCTTGTGTCTTGCTAACAGTTACCTGTCTACAATGAGGCTGCCAAGGATTCTAATGGTGCACCTGGGACTTAATGAGGTTCCATATGGCTGGTTGCAGCTCACTTTCAACACAGCTTCTTGCTCTGATGAAAGAGAGACCTGAAGGCTTGTCACCGACAATGGTTTGAAAGGACTCTGTTATCTTTTGTTTTGATGCACACACAAAAAGTATTGCAAAATTCATTCCCGTCCTCAACTAGGCAGGTTAATGCTTGATGGGCTACGTATCTATAATCCTGTCCTGATTTTGAATGTAAAATAACTATTATTTCTACAAAAATACAAAGGGGTAGGTCCCTAGCAGATTCTTTAAAAACTTAAGCAGATTTTCTGATTTCTCCTTTTTCTAATAAGTACTGCTTGGGAAGAGAAAGGTCATTATTGTCTGCCATGTTGTCTGATCCTTTCTGCACTTGCCACCCGAGGTACGTTAAGGCAGGAATCAGGTCATGCTGCTCCTCTGTTTAAAATTCTGCCTACCCTGGTCCTTCCTGGATTTCAAATAAAACCCACTCCCCTTACCATCGCCCATTAGGGTTGTACCATCTGGCCCCCAAGAGCCCACTTGTGGCCTTATGCCAGCCTCCCTCCATATGCTCCAATAAAACTTAACCTTTTCCACTTTCTCCATGACACCAACCTTTTCTCCTGTCTCAGGGAACTCTCTTTTATCTGCAATGCACTTCTCTCCACACTCAGAATAGCTGGCTTCTTCAGATTCTTCCAGCTTGAAAGTCACCTTCCCCTGCCCCCTCCATCCCTAGCAGGAGCCTTCTCCATCCCAGCCCATTAATGGTTTCCTTGGTTGAATTTAACACAGTTAACATATTCTTAATCTGTTTTGTGCTTGTCCTTTGTCTGTTTGCCCATCTAAAAAATGTGCTTCCTGAGGGTAGGGACATTTGTTATCAGGGTATTCCCAGTGTCTAGCACGTACTAGGTGCTCAATGAACATTCACTGCCTAAATGGAACTTTGTGTAGAAAATAACGTGTTATATACACTTTTTTTAGCCATTATGCACCTACTGTACATAAAAGCAGATTTCCTTCTCAGTCTTGACATAACTTTCACTCTGCAGAAAGAAACCGGAATTCCCATACCAAATACCAGTCTCAGAAAATACAGAAATTCTGTTATTTTACATCTTTCTCCCACCTCATAACACCATAAAATGGTATCAAATTTTTATAAAGTATTTTTGTAGCTAGCCAAGAGATTCCTCATGTCCCTCAAAACCCTAGAACCCAAATTTTTGACTCGACTAACATTGAATTCTGAATACTGATATTAAAAAAAAAAAACAACTAAGTTTGGTATTTTGAAAACCTTGGAAAATAGATAGGAGGATATTGTCCTAAATGTGACTGACTTAAGACCTTGCAGCTCATAAAAGGCACTTGGGACCCAGACCCAAGTTTTCTAGTGAATTAGGACTCCATTTAACACCCTATGATTGTCGCTAGGAAGTGGGGTTGGTTAAGAAGTGACAACCCATGATTCTCCAGTTGAACTGATCCAATGCCTGGTACTTGTTTTAGTCAGCCTTTTCACTACTGTGATCAAAACACCTGAAAGAACAATCAGAGGAGGAAAAGTTTATTTGGAGGCTCATGGTTTCCGAGATCCATAGATGGCTAACTCCATTGCTCTTGGCCCAGGGTGAGGCAGAAAGGACATCTTGGAAGAGTATGGTGTAGTAAAGCAGCTTAGAACATGGAACCAGGAAGCAGACAGAAAGGAGAGAGAGAGAGTGGGGAGGGAAGGAAGGAGGGAAAGAGAGAGCGCTCTACTCAACAAGGAGAAAACTTATGCCCCAAAGGCACAACCCCTGGAACCCACCTCCTCCAGTCACAACCTACCCGCCTAAAGTTACCACAGTTAAACCCTATCCGGGGATTAATCTACTGACTAGGTTAAGACTCTCGTAACCCAATCATTTCACTTTGGAACTTTCTTGCATTGCTCACACATCAGAGTTTGGGGGACATATCATATCTAAACCATAACACTCATGCTTTGAATGGATAGTTCTAGAAGTTTCTTAAAAGATCCACTGTCTATAGTAGAAGTGATAATTCAATTCTGAGAAGTTGTATTCATCAGTAATAGTTTACTCTGAAATACCAGATTCTTTCCTCTCTGCCCCTTGATAACATATGATTGCCTAAGAGGAAAAGAAGACGAGGTTTAGATAAAATAAAAATGTTGCATAGCAATATGACCCTCGGCAAGTTGTTGATTCTCCAAGCCTGAGTTTTCTGACTTATAAAAATGGGACATAACCTACCTCATGGAGTCCTTGAGACAACTAAGACAATCCATCCCGAGTACAAGATGCAGAAAGGGCCCTGTGTTGGCTGCCACTGTTTTAGTATTATTATTGATAATAACTCTGGTGTAAGAGAAACTCTAGGTATACAAGACTTGTTTTTGTTTCTCATTGTGTTTTGAAGGGAGGCTAGGGACCTGGAGCATAGAGAGTTCCAGAACTCTGCTTAGGGTGGGACTTCCATCAGGACACTTTGCTGCTCTGAGCTTTACTTTGCTTATCTATATAAGAAAGACAGCATCAACCCTGTCTGCCTCCCCTGGTTGTCAAGGATTGAAATGACACACATGAATATAAAAGTGTTTTGCATAACTTCATGGGAATATTAGGTATTGCTTTCCCCTGTTCTCAGCTGACTGGCTGTTTGTCATCTCTATCAAGTTAGCAGCTACACCTTTGAGTCTCCTAGAAGCTACAAAAAAATCCAAATGTCCAGACCACGCCCTAGACTTATCCAGGATCTCTGCAGGTAGGACTCAGGCTCAGCACTCTTTCTTTCTTTCTTTCTTTCTTTCTTTCTTTCTTTCTTTCTTTCTTTCTCTTTCTTTCTTTCTTTCTTTTTCTTTCATCTTTTTCTTTTAAAGTTCCCCAAGTGGGCTGGAGCAGTGGCTCAACGGTTATTGCGCTTGCCTGGCATGCGTGAGTATGCAGATTTGAACCCCAGTACCATGTACATGACGAAGTGTTGGAGCAAACAGAAACTAGATAAAAAAAACTAATTAAAATTAATTCCCACCCCCCCCTCTCTCTCACTGTCCTCTCCCTTAAAAAAAATTAAAATAAAGTTCCCCAAGTGATTCAAAATCCAGCCAAGACTGAGAGCCAGAAAGCAAATTGTTTTTCTTTTCTTTTCTTTTTTAAGAGAGTAAGAGAGTGACACAGTGAGAGAGGAAGAAATAATCAATTTTGTTTATTTATTTTTCATCTGGCCTTTGTTTCTTTGACACTTAGTTGTGTATGTGGTACTGGGGTTTGAACCCAGGTCCCCACAAATGCCAGGCAAGGGCTCCAACCACTGAGCAACTGCTCCAGCCTGCAAATTGTTTCTTAAACTTGTGCAATAATACGGAGCCTCCGAATCCCTCCATACCTACTGAATCAGTCTTCCAAGGGAGGAGGCTGGGAGCCAGAATGTTCCACAAGCTTCCTTCATGGACTCTTATCAGCAGCTAGTTGTGAGAAATAATGTGTTGAATAATAGCTCAAGAGTTGGAAGGGATATTGTTTAAAGTCTTCACACTTGAATTATCTCGGAACCATGTGAAACTTTATGAATCCCATGAATGGAAGGCCGATGTGTGTCAACCAACTATGCAGACAATAAGAATGCAACTGTTAGCCGTGTCCCTTTCTTCAGGAATCTTCACAGCCACTTTCTAGTTCAGGAAATCCTGACTGATGGGAAAGATTTGCAACATTATAAAGCTTTTCAGCATCAGACAGCTTGGAATGCCAAGAAGTGCACTGAAAGAAAGATTCTTACATTTGAGGAGAAATATTTGAGTGTTGTGAAATAAAATAAAACCCTGAGCTCTGTGGTGGGTGCACGGGTAATTGACCTCCAGATGGGACAGATGTAGCTAAGTTTTTCTTTTTCTCCTCCTAAAAGGATATATTGAACAACTCTGTGAAGCTTTTGCGGTTACTTTTAGCTCCCAAAGGAAAGTTAGGCAGATCAGGTTTAATGTAAGTAACATGCAGACAGGCCACAAGGTCATAGAAAAGTGGTAAATATGAAGGAAGAAAAGTTAATCAGCTGTTAATATCCACGTCGCAAGACGTGGCTCAGCTCTGTGCACAGCAGTAGATATTTCCATTCCTCACCATTTTAAAAGCATCAAACTGTTGGAACCATTGATCTATGAGTCCTGGAACATCCTAACATCGCCTTTGAAAAACTGTCTGGTGAAATCCCATTTCCTCTGGGTCCATATCCACCTGCATGGCCTACGCAGCTATTCCTCCCAACTTCCTGCCTTACTTAGTCCCAGCTTTGAATCGAAAATATTGTCAGAATCCTTTAAGTCCAGGGTTGTTTGTTTGTTGTGATTTGATTTGTTCGGATTGAGCACAGGGGCATTTAACCACTGAGCTACAGGCTCAGTCCTTTTTATTTTATTTTGCAACAGGGTCTCACTAAGTTGCTGAGACTGGCCTCAGCCTCCCAAGTGGCTGCGACAACAGGCACGTAACATCACGCCCGGCTTAACTATAAACCTTATAAGAAACGAGAGAACAGAGAGTCAATCTAAAAGTTTGTAATATTTGTGTTTCCTCTGTAATGGCTTTGTATAAGTTACTCACTTCTAAACGTTGCCAGATAAGGCATTTGGGAATCATGACACTGGATCTGGTCTGAATTTTATCTTTGGAAACTATAGTATTGTCCTCTATGTAAAAAATGCTTGTGTTATTTGCCATTCCCGTTTGTTAGCATCTCCTTTTTTTCAAGCATTTATTTATTTATTTAGTGCTGGGAATCAAACCCAGGCCCTTGTGCACGCTAGACTCTGTAACCGAGCTACACCCCAGTCTCCTTTTACTTTAGATAAAGTAACTGAATAGAGAAAATTAATGTAATCTACTCTTTGTGGTATAAAATAACAACAGGTTATTGCTGTGTTGGTTTGCATTTGGAGAAAAGTTCTTACAATTGGTAAATCCTTACAGTTAATCAGAAGTACCTGTGTTGGAGTCACGTGGCTCCTGGAGGTGCTGGGAGGTGACAGCTGAGCCCTGACTCTGATGTGGGCCTGTGCACACCAGACCTTGAACAAGAGCAGAGTCATGAGCAATCCCATGTGCCTTTAGGATTTTATGGATGTTTTTGTTTTATGGATATTTTTCTGAGCTTTTGTGAGTCATTTCAGTGTTAGATTGTGTGTCTGGGGAATGAGGGACAGATATATCAGGAATTATTCAAAAACTAAAACAAAAAGAAAATCATTGCTGAAGACCTTCGCTCACTGTCAGTCCAGGGCCCACTTCTTGCAGCTCTCACCTTCTTTCACTCCATAGTGCCTCAATTTGTGTGCAGCGAGTGTCTGGCACATAGTTGAATGCAAAGGATAGCACACAATTAGGGTTCAGAGGGTGCGGTTGTATTTTGCTGGGGCTGCCATGATAAAGCGCCACGCTCTGGTGGCTTGCACAACAGATATTTATGCTCTTGGGGTTCCGGAGGCCGAAGTCCAAGATCAAGACGTTAGTGGGGCTGGTTCCTTCTAAGGAAAGAAAGATCCGCTCCAGGCTTCTCCTTGGCTTGTTTGTGACATCTTCCTGTTTGCATGGCATTCTCCCTGTCATGGCTTGGATAACAGGTGTCCCCCAAAAGCTCAATATGTGAGACAGTGGGAAGGCTGAGGTGAAATGCTTGGGTTACAAGCGCCTTAACCCAAGCTGTGAGTTAATCCTGGTAGGGATTACCTGGCAACTGAAGGTAGGTGTGGCTGGAGGACGTGGGTCTTTGAGGTGTGACTTTGGGGTATAGATTCTGTATCTGGTGTGAATCTCTCTCTCTCTCTCTCTCTCTTTCTCTCTTTCTCTCTCTCTCTCTCTCTTCCCTGGAGCAATGTCTTGAACCTCTTCCCTCCACCATGATGTTCTACCTTACCTCAAGCCCAGAGAAATGGAGCCAGCCTTCTATGGACTAAGACCTCTGAAACTATGAGCCTTCAAAATAAACTTTTCCTCCTAAAATTGTTCTTGTCAGGTCCTTGGGTCAGAGCAACGAAATAACTGGCCAAAACACTCCTTGTACACATGTCTCTGTGACTAAGCCACAGGACTAGGAATCCCCCCTGATGCCTCCTTTTTATTTAATTACCTCTGGAAAGATCCTGTCTCCAGATAATGTCACATTCTGAGGTAGTAGGATTAGAAATTCAGTATATGAATCTGAGAATGGCAAGAGGGACACAGTTTGATCCACTAGACCACTATTTACATGATTATTTTAAAGAACTTTCATATCTTTTCAAATCATAGCTGAGAAATGAAAATAGGTTTATGGGGTAGGCACATCTTATTGATGGTGTTCTCCATACCCGGGTTTACGATGTGTCTGAGTTCCTTCCTGCAGGTGGGTGGGTACCTGTGAAAAAAAGAGGATCTCAGAGATCTGTGCCTGATCTGCATTGTACACTGATACACTCTGATTTTAAGGGCTTGGGGTCTGTGCCCCTGTGACCCAAACTTGAAAACAAATGCTACATCCCATGGGTAGAATTTCTCTTTGGGTTCTTGGGAGCAGGTAAGCCAAACAGAGCCTGCCTCGGATAGACAAGGAAGCAGGCTGAGAATGGGAAAGCACTGTGGCCACCACCAGGCTAGCTAGGAGCATGCCTGGAACTAGAACTGGAACCTCCTGGCTCGCAAGCCAGGGCTCCTCACCAAACCACACTGTCCACCTGCCACGGGGATCCCCCGCCTTACCTCCATCTATCAAAACAACTCACTCTCACTGACAACATCCAGCTCTCATTTATTAGACGGATCTTAATTGCCCAGTGAGTGTGTGTGTTTATGTCTGTGTACATGTATATTTGTGCATGTATATGTATGTGTGCATATATAAATATATGTGGTATCAGGGATTGAACCCAGGGACACTTAAACACTGAGTCACATCTCCAGTCCTTTTATTTTTATTTTGAGACAGGGTCTAAGTTTCTTAGAGCCTCGTGAAATTGCTGAGGTTGGCTTTGAACTTGCAATCCTTCTGCCTCAGATCTGAGCTGCTGGGATCCATTAAATACATTTTTGATACCCACAAGCAGGATCAAAAGTTGGAAGTTAACACCTTTAGTCATTGTTTCCTAAAACCCTATCAACTAAAACAAAACAAAACAAAAAAACTCTAGATGTTGAATCTGTACAAGGTGTTAGGTTTCTTCAATGTTCAGATTCAATTTAATTCATTGTATCAGCCTTAATTGTAAATATATGTCCCTAGGAGGGAAAATAATTCAATCTGAGAAGTCAACCCAGTGGCAGTTAGTGATAGCATTTGAAAACGAAGCACAAAAAGTCCTTTACCTTCCATTTTACCAGGTCTTGGTCAGCACATCCTTGCTGATATTTGAGACTATGAATTTAGAAAATCATCTACCCAGGGGCTGGAGTGGTAGTTTGGTGGTTGCCTGGCATGCGCGAGTACACGGGTGCAGACCCCAACACCCATGTACTCAACTAAATGTCAGAGCAACAAAAACCAAGTGAAAAACTGAAAAACTCAATAAAAATTATTCTCTCTCTCTCTCTCTCTCTCTCACTGTCCTTCTCTCTTAAACAAAAGAAAAGAAAAAAAGAAATAATCTACCCATTTCAGCCTCTTCACAAATAAGTACACTGTGACCTAGCAGTGGCTTGTCCAGGTTAACTCCATTAAAGAGAGGTCTGGAGACAGGTCCCTTTGTCTCCCCTCCAGAATGCTTAATACACCTCATGATGCTGTTTAGCCATTATTTTAACTTTTCTTTCTTTTTCTTTCTTTCTTTCTTTGAACCAAGGGATGCTTAGCCATTGAACCACATCCCCACACCCTTTTTTTGTTTTGAGACAGGGTCTCTCACTAAGTTGCTTAGGACCTCATTAACTTGCGGAGGCTGGTGGCCTTGAACACCTGCCTCAGCCTCTTGAATCTCTGGGATTACAGCCTCACACCCCCGTGCCTGGCATTTTAACACATTTCTAAGCTATAGAAAGTTTAATCAGTGATTTAGTCTATCTTTCTCCATGAAGGTAAGAGAAATAGTAGCCCTAATGTTCTTTAGTGACATGCTATTTTATGTGTAACTCTGTGAGGTCACATTCATTATTTTTAAAGAGTATATGTTTTTTGAGAACAAGTTTTTAAAGAATATATTATTTTCTGAGTATATATTTTTAATGTGACTGTCTTCTGACCATACACTTGATACGACTTACACCAAACTTACCTGTGTGTAGAAAACACCAGGCACCTTTACTTTTAGTACTTTAAAGGACTGTGACAAACTTTTATTTTATTAAAAGGAAGTTTTAGAAGCATTTTCCCCTTTGGATGTCTTTGAAATGAGTGTTTTATAAGCTCTTTCTTTTCAGGGTTATTAAATTGGATTAAATACTATTAAACCCCAGCTAGGGTTTTTTGAGAGTTAGAAATGTGGAGGAGGGCCCACCCTACAGAGCCGTCTCAGAACGGAGGGTGTACTGAGATGGAGACAGTTCATGTGGCTTGAACACTAATTCTAGAACATTCAACTTACCATGTTAAATGGATTTCTGGTTGTTTCTCTGTGGAAGTTTTGGAATAGTCCTCCCCTTCCTTTTCTTGAGCCAAGAAAACTCTGAACCAGAACAATTCAATTTCAATTTGTGGAAAAATTAAACTCAGAGAGCCAAACACCATGCAAAGACAGTTTGTGGGGAGGTGGGAAGGAGGGGCATTTCAATCCCTGTTGTACTTTGCAAGAAGATCTGAATTTCCATTTAAACATTCCAGATATGTTTACAAGCATTGTTTCTGTGGGGTTTCTGCAGCTTCGTTTTGCAGTCTGGGAACCAAGAGAGCAAAGCTTGCTTTGGTGTCGCAGTTACTGGGTTATATGTTAAGTATTCCCCAGTAAGGCCTCAGGAAGCAGTGACCGCCTCTGCACTTATCATCCCGAAGGAGATTTGTTTTAAAGTTGATAATCTCTAGGGCTACCCGAGTGTCCCACATCTGCCCTGAATTGGAAACAGATTCCCATTAAGAGCCTTACATCAGTGCTGTGGACTTGTGAGTCAGAGAGGAAGTGCGAGACATTGGAACGTATGGCCCGATAGACCAGGAGCGAGCAGCAGCCTCCATGGAGGACCGGGACTGCAGGGTACGTGGGCTGTCCATGTTCAACCTTTAAGACTGCTTTTTTGGCGACCTTATGACACTTAGATGGGAATATTCGGGAGGGGACTACAGAGGGAAATTGTCCACGTAGGCATTTTCAGGGCTGCCGAGGAATCGATCAGAATTCCCAGAAGCTAGGCAGCCTCCATGTCAGAATTCCTCTGCCAATTTTGCCATTTTTGTGACTTATCATTTATTCTATAAGATATATTGGTATAATCATGCAGATATTTATTTTCTTCCAACATTCTAAAAGAGGTTTTTGTAAGCCAAGAAAAATTTTTACTGTTAAACACTAGAGCTTTTCCACCCTGAGCTTATCTGTGAATTTTTTTTTTAATTCATGCTAAAAATGAAGGATGTAGCTATGTACTTCATATTACAAGTCCCTGCGGACCAGGGCCATCGGATTAACTGTTTAGCATCTAATGCTCTACTGAAGGAGTTTTCTTCTCAGTTTGCTGAACAAGTTTATTGTCTGTCTTCTTTATGGAAATAGTATTTTCTAGAGTGTGGAGTTCTTTGCCTTTTTAATTAAAAAGATTAGTTTTGTTCGTGAAAGACAATAAAATGGAAAGAGAAGAATATGCAAGTAGCAAGTAAGGGTCTGTGGGCCGGGAGCTGGATGCCTGGAGCTGAGACCCCCCAGCCAGGCTCTACAGCCCTTCTGGCTTCTGTTCCAGTTCTGGATTGGGTTGGGTGAATGGAGGCCTCTCTGGCTGCTTCCAGAACTCTGTTTTGCTCACCAACGTGAGCAAAAGGAGATGAGGATGGTGTGTGGTACAGTTGTGCCTAATGAATACTTATTGAATGAAAATATGATGGTGGAAGGGCGCTCTAGAAGAAATGCCAGTTTAGGTGCGTTGAACGAGGGAGCCTCTGCTTTGCCGAATGTCCACTCCCTTCTTAATAAGGTTGGGACCAGAAGTGGCAAATAGGGACCACAGAGTTCCACTCACAGCAACTGCATAAGAAATGCACGGTGCCAGGTTGTGGTTTCGACAAAGTCCAAGTTCTGGACAAAGAGTCTTGATAGACAACAGCCACACGCTGTGAGAGTTTGGGAACCCGGGAGAGCTGGGGCGGGAATAAGTGGACAGACACAAGAGGCTGGTTTGCCCTTCCACTCGGTGCAGATGTGCTCAGCGAAAACTTCCCAACAGCACAAAGCCTGTTCTGTTCCGTGTATTTCCCCTGGTCTCCGAAACAATACGCTGAGAGCAGCCCAGTCGGCAGGTAGCATTTTCAGTGCAAATGCCAAAGACTGCTCCCTCTCCACAGGTTGCTCACAGTTCTCGAAAGGGGAAAGGTGCTTCAGATGCCAAAATTTGCCTGGAAATTGTGTCATGGGACTATGCCCTCTTCATCCCAGTGGGACAGAGGCTTTGTTTTAGAAAAGGAAGCAAGCACATTTGTGTTTCTGTGCTGGAGGATGCAAAAGGACGTATTGATCAGCTCAGACAGAAAGGGGAATTATTGGCTCAGAAATATCATGCCTGTCCTAGAGAAGGCAACCAGTGAATGAGCTCTGAAATCTTGAGAAATGGTTCCACTGCAGACTGGCTTCCTTAATGAGAGATAACTGTGTGTATATTTCTTAACTTAACTAACCTAATTAATTTACCTGATCAATTCCTCAGCCCCAGAGGTTTGGGAAGAAAATAAAAGCAGTGTGACAGAGACTTCCACATTGATAGCTAGATTATAAATCTAATCACTATTACCTCAAATACAATCCACATCCAAAAAGCCCTTTGCCTCTTTCTAAGCAACAAAAGAGGCAGCTCTTCATTTAGGACTGGATCCCCATTTCCTGCCTCTCAGCCCAATATTTGAATACCTGGCATTTGGTAATACACCACCATGGCACCACGGGGCTAGGCTACCAGGCCAGTTTACAGCCTCGCTGCTCCTCAAGAAGCTTTGTAAGCTAATGTTTGGAATCCAGAACACACCTTCCCTTAGAAACAAGGGTAGGCTCCCCACTAATTCCTGAAAGCAAGTTTTTCCTAAAATATAGAAAATTTGCTCCAAGCCTCTGGTAAGAATTATCATTTTGTCCGATGGCACTGGAGAATAAATTTTACAATGAACTGTAATCATATTTTGAGAGCATTTTTGTTGTCCTTGAGAATTTGTTCTTGGGCTCATGTGCCATGCCTTTCTTGGTCTAGACCCCTAACCACCTATCCTAGGTGCTTTTTCTCTTCTTGATCCCTCAAATGGTACCCTGGGTTGCAGTCTAAGCAAATTATTTGCAGTTAAGTTTCCACTTGTGGTTTCTTTTACCTGGAATGTCTTCTTCCCCTTTTAACTCCTGGAGAAAATGTGATCAATTAACATTAACACAGTTAAAACTCTTTTGTCATGCTCTGATCAAACTCCCACCTCTCAACTCCTGTGGACAAGACTCCTATGAGAAAATTTTGCACACACTTCAGGGGGCTCCTCCACTAACCTTCTAGAGGTCCAAGAACACTGGTTAAAAAAATACCCCCCCACAGAAAAGTTAAAAATCCCCCTCCCCACCTTTCCTGCATTTCCAAAACACCTTTTAGGTACGACTAGGTATTAACATTTACCACATTATAGTACAATTTATTTGTATGTTGCCCTCTGTCATCTGCTAGCAACTCTTTCAAAGCAGAGATTTTTTTCAGATTTTATTGCAATGCCTGATATGTAGTAAATGATTAATAAAAGAGTGCATGTGTGGATAATCAGATGGATTAATATGTGAATGCATAAGTAGATAGATGAATAGAGGAATGATTGGATGGACAGGCAGAAGGAGGAAGGATAAGTGGGTAAGAGGATGATGGGTGGATGGAATATGGACAAGTACAGAAACTTCTACACAACTTTGAGCAAGAGTGCTAGATAGCTTCAAGAGTATGAGGTTGATGGAATTTGTCCGTTTTTATTGTTCTTCTACTTTTACATGTGGGGAGGATGATCAGTAGTGTGAAGAGAGTAGGACCTGGAGTTATAACATGGCTTTTACTTCTGGTTCTCCACTTCCTCCTTGTGTGGCCTTGGGTAAATTGTTTACCTTTCTACCTTTTCTTCTCATCTGTAAGATAGGATAATACCTGCCTTCGAGGAATTGTTGTAAGGATTAAATGATAATCCATCTCAAAATTCTAGCCAAGGGCTTGAGCCCTACAAGGTGGAAGATAAGTGTTAGTAAAATAATGAATCTAAATCCCAGACACAGAAATCTGAAACTAGAAGGAACCTGGAACGCTCCACCCAGCCTTGGACTCTTCCCTTTTGCTGCTTGGTCGCCCTCGTTTTGATGCGATGTGTCCAAATCCTGGCTTTGCCTTTCATCAGTCACTTCCCATATCACTTGGGTGGTCAAAATAAAATAAAACAAAACTTAGAAGAGTAAGAGAAAGGAAAGAGAAAAGAGTCCAGGGGATTTTTAAGTGTACCACAGTAGAATTAAGTAAGCTGCTGGGGAGGAAAAGGGAACAGGGAACATATCAGGGGACGAGAGGGCAGAGAGGCCGCAATGTGGGGAAATCGCACTCCCAGGATAAGAAAAGCAGCAGTTATTAACACACTCGAGAGTACACTCCTGTGCATTTGTAACCCAGGAAGCACCTGGTATAGTTCAAGTGCTTCATATAAATCTCACGCAGCCCTGGGTAACACTTAGATACTGTTTACCATGCGCGGGCATTGTTCTAAGCTCCTCATGTGTCTTAACTCATTTCATCTTCACAACACAGAGATGGGTAAGGACAAGGAAGGAGTGCACACAGGGGACAGCATAACCCTGGTGTGTGGGAGCCACTACTGAACCCAGACAGTCTGGCCCCAGAGTCTGCACTCTCAAAAGACAGCCATCACTGGACTTCCCCAGGAGCAACCGTGTCACTGAGGAGGCTCCTGGCAGGGACCAGCCAGTTCAGCTGCTACTATCAACAGCATAGCAGAGTTCAATTTGGTGGACAGCCCTGCAGAGATACTTTTCAAAATGTCGTAGTAACATCTGAAAAGTTAGAAAGGCAGAATGTCATAGCAGGGAGGCACGTTCGGTTCATTAGAACCAGACCAGTCAGATGACTGTGCTGAGTTCCAGGGAAGGTCCATTTGAAGTTCACTGGTCACAGTCTCCAGGGACATAAAGGGGCAGAGGTCACATGATCCCATCCACCCATCTGGCATTGCAGGGGCAGAAGGGCACCATCTACATTCTCAATAATGTCCAGAAAAGTTGAAAAAATTCTTTTGGCAAGATTTTATTTATGTGATACTCCAGTTGTTTTCCAAATATAAAAACTAAGACAATTATACTGTTTTTACTAATTGTTGGGGGGCAGCAGTGCTGGGAATCAAACCTAGGACCTTGTGCGTGTTGGGCGAGCACTCCATACTGAGCTACACCACCAGCCCAAGAATCACTTATTTTTTACTTTTTCTAAAAAGCAATAAAATGCAGTCTTTGAGTACTCTGCTTATTTCCTAGATTAGGTTTGACAGTTTGTGTTCTAAAATAATTCCATTATTCTACACTTAACCCTGAGGGTCTATCTTTTCCCACATGCGTTGAGCAATTAGATACCATTTTCTCATATCAAAAATAGGCACTTTTTCAAATAGTTGACATATTCAACCAATTCTGATCCAAGGACATGTTAGGCTGGCAGAAATAATGTGGGTCCTCCCTCTTTCTCTCTGTTTGAATTATTATAAGCACTTCAATAATAAGTGAAGTCACTCTGCAAATTCTTTAGGGCTTATCTGATTCTCTGGCAATCTCAGTCATCCCTCTGTTCAGCCATTCACGTGTCCCCACTAATGGTTTAGGGCATGGCTGATGGGTGAATGGGCAGCTAAGAGTGTGTGAAAGTTCAGCAGGAAGTTTGACGCTGAAACATCCACTCAGTGGTTCACCCTTTTGACTCAGAATAGGAAAAATAGCATTTGACTTCTAGAATCTAAAAATCAGAAACCACAGCATCCTCCCTGCATGCCAGTGAAGGAAAGAGAAGGTGGGGGACAAGGGGGAACAGGAGAGGAGTTGCCCAGGTCTTTATCAGCATTTTTTTCTCATTCCAGCTCTACTGGAGCAGATCTTACCTAAAAAGCTATTCATGTAAAATTCAAATCCCTTTGGAGCATTTTTACATCTGTTTAGGTGTCCTTCAAATAAATATTAAATTAAATTTTAATTTGATTGAAATTCTGAATAAAGGGCTTTCCATAAACTGACTCAAAAGAACTGAACTATCAGAAAGTAGGTCAAATACAAAAGGCACTTTCAAGCATACAGAACAATCCAGTCATTTAAAAAATTTCTGCACATTTAATAAATCCTAATATAAATACAAATCAATTGAGTTTTGCCTTTAGAGGAACATTTTGTAGTTGCTGCTGTTGTTGTTTCATTAAACTGTCCCCAAATTCCAAGAAAGTACAGGACAATAAAGTAACATCTAGCCTCTCAAACAGAGGTCAAATCTCAAACAGAGGTCAAATGTTAAGCAGACTCCATGATGGGCAAATGGATCTTTAAGAAGCTAATTTTCAGCCTAGTAGCCATCTGGCAGGGTTTTTGTTTTGTTTTGCTTAAATTAGAGCATTATAGTTACACATACACATGGTAGTTGAGTTCATGCCCCAAAAATCATGCATACATGAACTTCTATTTCAGTTCACTGTCTCCCCCCAGGGCACTGCGCCTATTCTCCCTCCTCTACCAGTCTTCCTTCCACTCAATATTTATTTATTTATTTGTATTGGTTTTTCCTTACACTTAAAGGTGGTATATTTACATATGCACATAACATGATGTTTAAAGAAGTCATTCTGCATTTCCTCCCCTTTCTGTTCCCTCTACTCTGCCTCTCGATCTCCTTCTTTTCTGCTACTAATCTTCCCCACATCTTTGTATGCTATCCTTTCCTCTATTTTACTCTAACTTCCACATATGAGAGGAAACCTTTGACCTTTGAGTTTCTGAGTCTGGCTTAGTTCCTTTAGCATGATGTTCTCCATTTCCATCCATTGACCAGCAAATGTGGTCATTTCAATCTTCTTTATGGCTGAGTTAAACTTTATAGTGTAAATATAGCACGTTTTCTCAATCCATTCCTCTGTTTACGGACATCTGGGCTGATTTCATAATTTGGCTGTTGTGATTTTTGCTTCTGTAGATACTGAAGTGGCTGTATTGCTATAGGATGCTGATTTTAGTGCTTTGGATAAATATCAAGGAGTGGGAGAACTGAGTCATATATGGTGGTTCCATTCCCAGTGGAATCTCCCTACCGCTTTCTGGAGTGGTTGTACTAGTCTGCAGTCCTACCAACAATGTACTTCCCCCCACCCCCAATCCTGGCCAGAAATTATTATTATTTGTATTCTTAGTAATTCTGATTCTGATTGCAGTGAGATGAAATCTTACTATAGTTTTGATTTGCATTTCCCTGATTGTTAAAGATGTTGACCATTTTTTTCTAATATTCATTGGCCGTTTGTGTTTCTTCTTTTGAGAAGTTTCTGTTAGTTCTTTTGCCCATTTATTGATTGGGTTGTTTGTTTTTGTTTTGTTCTAGTGTTGAGTTTTTTGAGTTCTTTACATATTCTGGATATTAATCCCCTGTCGGAGGAGTAGCTGGCAAAGATTTTCTCCCATTCTGTAGGCTCTCTCTTCCTGCTCTTAACCGTATTTAGCTTTAATGGCATCCCACTTATTAATTCTTGGTTTTATTTCTTGTGTTTTGGGAGTCTCATCAAGGAAGTTGGCTGGCAGGACCTTTGTAAGAATAGGAAGAAATATAATGAATATAAAACCAGCCTAGTGTCTAACACATAATATTTTGTTGAGTAAATGCTGGATAATTCTGGACTAACAGCCAGGCCATTTCAGCTCTCTTATTAGGCCCTGTCAACATGGGTTATGACATGGTTAGGAAAAGTTATTATTATGAATAATTCTCAGATTATATGAAAACAATGCTTCCTAGATAGGACAGTCCCCTAGGAAATGAAATCCAGGGTTTTTAGAATTTTTTTCCTACCCTTTTACAAAAGGGTAATTAGAATTATAACTGGATCACTCTGAGAATTAAACGAGACCATGTTCATCCACTCTTTCCAAAAAATAAACTGATATCCAGGTGCAGTGGTGCATGTCTGTAATCCCAGCTACTTGGGAGGCTGAGGCAGAAGGATTGTGAGTTCAAGGCCAGCCTCAGCAACTTAGCAAACTCCTATCTCAAAATACAATAAAAAGGGCTGGGTTTGTTCCTCAGTAGTAAGTGCCCCTGGGTTCCGTCCCCATTAGGGCAAACAAACAAAAAATGACTGAAAGAAATAAATTATTGTGTCAGGGAAGGTGGGATAGAGTAGGAAATTATATATGTGGGAGAGGGAGGGGAGTGACACTAGAGTACAGCTTGACTTCATGAAAACATTGCTTATTGAGCTCCTTATAATGTGATGATGATGAAGAATATATACGTGTATGTGTCTATTTATGTACATGTATGCACATACATGATGAACACACACATATACACAGATAAAGATGCTGGCTCAAGATTGTGTTGGGGAGATGGACCTGGTTGTCCCCTCTCCAATCTACAGCCTAAAGCTGGGCCTGTGCCCCAAATTCCCTTGTCCCTGCGGTTAATCTGCAACCCCTGATTCTAAACAACCCATTTCTCTGCCAGAGAAGACACACCAGAGGGGGATTCAGAGAGCGGGGCGCAGGGAGGATGCCAGTGGAGCCCTGAAGGTAGAGCTATTGCTCTACTGTGGTCAGCTCCTTCCTCCTCCTTTCCCCTCCCCAAACCACCCCACCAGCTGTGCCTGCCTCCCTGTGGCCACCTGGGCCCTGAAACAACTGCCACAGACTCCTGCCACATGGCTTCCTTCCACAGGGCTCAGGCCAGGAGGAGTGTAGGCAGGGTGGCTGTGTGTGTGTGAGTGTGCGTGCATGTGTGTATGTTTGTGTGTGTGCATGCATGTGTGTATGTGTGTGTGCATGCCCATGTGTGCACATGTGGGGGTGCATGCATGTGTGTGCATGCAAGTGCTTGTGTATGCATGTATGTGGGTACACACGTGTGCACATGTGGGGGGGTGCGTGCATGTGTGTGTATACACATACAGGCACGCATACCCATATGGACAGCCCTCTTCTCCTGCATCACGTGGTCAGGGAAGAGCATGAGTGCTCCCCACTGGTCAGAAGCCTGGGTCTGCCTGGCTCCCCTGCTGAGCTTCCTTCTCTACATCTTGCAGTAGACGGGGCAACACGGGAAACACCCTGAGCTGTTTGGGGAGCAATATTATCTATATCTGTAAAATGTGAGGTAGGCAGAAAGTTCCAGGAGGGATGGGAAACCTTCGCACGACCACCCATGACCCTGTGACTTAACTGTGGTGTACCTTAGTAGCAACAGCACAGTAACCACTTCAGGCCAAGAGTCATCCTAGTCCGCAGGTTAGGAATCTACCAAAGATGAATTGCTAGGCAGACTATGTTATAACAAATTTTTCATTTTATAAAATCAGTACATGCTTTCTTTTATGAAAATTAAAACTTAAAGCGGATAGTAGTATATAGTTCAGTAGCTCTTGCCTAGTACCCACAAGGCCCTAGGTTTGACCCCAGCACTGAAAAAAAAAATCTTAGAAACAAGAACAAAAGGGCCAGAATTGGTAAACCCAAACATATCCATCATTTCCCTTTCTTACTTTTTTTCAAAGACTTTCCAGAGCTTTGAAACCTTATTTTATGCATAATTTTGTATCCTGATTTTCCCCTTAAAATTTTACCAAATGCATGTCCTCGTATCACTAAAAACTCTTTGTAAGCATCTTTTTTGAAGTCTGTATAATGTTCCAGCTCACAGAAGTAACATAATTTGCCCAGTTATCCTTCTTTGTAGGACTTTTAAATTATTTCAAATTTTTTGGGTTAGAAATAATACTATGATGAAATTTTGGCACATAAATCTTTGTCCTCATTTTGGATTATTTCCTCCCAATGGAGTCCCAGAAATAAAGCTACTCAGCCTAGTGGCATGAACATATTTAAGGGTAAGTAAATCTTTTTTTAGACAGGTTGTTGAAAACCTTGCTTAATATTTCATACCCGACCCCTCAGATAAAATGAATAAACCATCAAGTGCATCCCCATCATCCAGCTTGGAAAACCTTTCAGCCATACAGTGGAAGCCGCTCTGTGCTGTCCCCTCCCATCCCACCTCCCTCAGCTCCAAAGGAAGCCATTATTCTGATGCTGTCCCATCCCATCCCACCTCCCTCAACTCCAAAGAAAGCCATTATTCTGAATTTTTATTCTCAGAGATTTTTTTAAGGGACAAAACTCCAAGAATATACAGTCTTTCTCTTAGAAATAGAAGGACTGAAAATGTGGCTCTGTAGTAGGTCACTCACCTAGCATGCATGATGCCTGAATTTGCTCCCCACCACTGGAAAACAAACATTGAAAAAGAAAAGAAGGGAGGGAGGGTTTTAGCTTTTTTTGCTGCTGCTGCTGCAATAAAAGGACCAGACAACAGCAATTAGAGAAGGAAAGCTCACAGAAGTCTTTGTCCATAGACACAGGGCCTCCTTCCTAGGGGCTTCAGATGAGGCAGAACATCATGGTGGAAGAGTGTGACAGAGGGAAGCAGCTCAGGGCATCACATCAGGAAGCCGAGGGAGAGAGACTCTGCTCACAAGATACAAAATATACACCCCAAAGACTCGGCCTCAGGGACCCGCCTCCTCCAGCCACACCCTACCTGCCTTCAGTTACCACCCAGCTAATCTCTACCAGGGGATTAATTCACTGGTTGGGTTAAGGCTCTCATAACCCAATCACTTCACCTCTAAGGCTTCTTCTATTGTCTCAAGTATGTGCTTTTGGGGGATACCTCACATTCAAACCAGAACAGGGAGTGGGGAGGAAGGAAGGGTGAACAAGAGAAAGGGAAAGAGGAATCAGGAACAGATTGTGAGCGGGGTAGTAAGAGAGAGCAAAATGGAGACTCAGGTCTCAGGTGGGGCTGCCTGCACTTAAGTCCAACCTCTGATACTTGACATCTGAGGCTTTTGAAAAGGTCCCTGGCCATTTCCACAGTCTTGTTTCTTCCCTGAAAAGCAAGGAGGAAGCTGATGCCATCCACCACTGTGGTTGTGCATAGGTTAGCAGAAATTACACCCAGCATCCCATGAGGTATGGAACAGGGTAGCCTTTGCATGTTTGGGGACCAAGGGAAGTCATTTTCCAGGGTGGTAGTCAGACAACTCTTTACAATGTTTTTTTTTGGAGGCAAACTGATATCATATTTGCTGTTATTTCCAAAGCACAGAGAGGCTGTGTATTTCTCTCTTTTCCACAATTTTCCTTGGGTTGCAAAATAGACATCTAAAAGATGTGTGAGTAGTTGTCCTGTTGGGAATTGCAGTAGAAGATTGTTTTCCCCCTTTCTCTAATTTTCAAGTGAATTTGAGATGGTCTAAGCAAGTGTTGAACCTACCACTTTGCACTTCATTTCACTACGTCCTGACCAAATGATCAAAGAAGCTTCAACAGACTTCAGTACAAACACACACATAATTAAAGTGCTCAGACATCTGGATTATAGGTCTGGTGACATGATGAGCAGGTGGCTCAGATTCTTTCGGAATTACCAGAATCTCAGGTTGCTCATGTAGGTTGAGGTGAAGTGATTGTATTCCTAAGGGTTGAAGTCTGGCTCTAGAAGCAACTCAATGATAATCTAGTTACAGCCAGTGGTCATTAACTTTCATGGATCAGCATCATCTCTAAAACTATGCCTTTTCTAAAGAATATTCTTTCTCTCAGAAGTATGCTCTTGTCCATTTATACAAAATGCTTCCAAGCATCAAAGGATTTCAGTCCTCCTTGAGGCCAATTCACAGACCCTTCACTCAGAGTCCCACATTGGTAGACAGGGCAACCATAACAGAAAACAACAGATTTATTTCTCACAGTCCTTGGAGGCTGGAAGTCCAACATCAAAGGGTCAGCAGGGTTGGTTCCTTCTGAGGCCACCTTCTCCCTGTGACCTCACATGATCTCTTTTTATAAGGATATCAGTCATATTGGCTTGGGGCCCACCCTAAGGACTTCATTTTAATTACCTGTTTAAAGACCCTGTCTTGAGCTGAAGTGGTGGTTCAGTGGTTGAAGGGCTTGCCTGGCATGCACAAGGACCCAAGTTTGAACCCCAGCACCACATACACAACTAATGTCAGAGAAACAAAGGCCAGATGGAAAAATAAAATTAATTCTCTCTCTCTCTCTCTCTCTCTCTGTTTTAAAAAACCTATCTCCATACACAGTCAGTCACATTGGGAAGTACTAGGAATCAGGACTTTAACATATAAATTTGGAAGGGACACAATTCACTACCTACAAATCCCTAAACTAGTCCAGGAAACATAACCCAGAGAGGTCCAGAGACTTGCCTACAGTGTCACCAACACTGAGCAGAAGAGGCAGAGCTACAACCCAGGTGTCCCATCACCCAGTCTGCCTTACACCCTGCCTGCACTCCACTTGCTTTGTTAGACCACAGTGTGCTGTCCTGAGAGCCCACAGGCAAAGCCCAGAGGATCAGATTTGAGGGACCATGAATGGAGGTGCTGCTCTCACCCTGGGTCGCTAATGGAAACAGGATGACACTGAAGATCCAGAATACCTGTCCAGCACCCAAAAGAGTATGGGGAGGAGTCTTCCGGATGTCTCCTTGGGATTGGAGGGGTGATGGAGGTACCATGTGGTCCAGTGTGATCCTCCCCCTACCACTGAGATCCACGGGGTGGGCTGGGTCAGTGGCTCCAGAGGCTTCAGGAAATGGAGGATTTTGGTGCCAAACACTTAGCTCTACTGACGTATCACCATCACATATTCTCTCATCACCATTTGACCTCTGCAGGTGTCCAGTGGCCCACACTTTCTCCTTTGGGTGTATTTCAGATCTTTTCTGGGATCCCTGGGGTTCTTCACACCCCCTGCCACCGTCTCCCCTGCAGAACCCCAAAGTCCTCATCAGAGATGGATGTTTGCGTTCTCAAGTTGGTGCCTTAATTCCATATTAAATCTGTATCAGTGCTCTCTGTGAATGTCTGTACTTAAGATTGCTTAATCTGGGATCTGTTTTCCAAGCAGAATGTGTTACTGCATTTTCTGCTTTGTGTGCATGCATGCATATAATTAGTGTGTGTGTGTGTGTGTGTGTGTGTGTGTGTGTTCACACGCCTGTGTGGTAGTCCTCTGTTGTTTGCAACACCTCCCAGTTGGGAATCGTTTGTAAATTCAGTTAATGAGCATTTAACACATTCCGTTTGATGAAGCTGTTAAATCTGAGCTCCACGCTGGCATCCCACCAGACAGCTCCCCCGCCCGAGCTCTTTGTGTTTACCTATTGCTAAATGCTTAGTGATGCTTTCTTATTTATTGGCACAATATGGAACTAACCTTAGCCCTATCTGGAAAAAAATAGGGTTTGAGTTTTATAAGAAAATGTCTAAATCTGTATTCTAAGCAAGTCCACATTACTGGCAGGCTTTCATTTTTCACCAAACAAAATAAACTGCAGACAGAACAAACATTTCATAAACACCCTCACTGGCCCTGCCTGGGGCAGCAGCACATAATCTGTAGCTATCGGCTGTTGCAGGAGCAAATACCAAACGCAAAACCTGCTGGCTCCAGCCATCAGAGAGATTTCCCAGATTTAATCATAACTTGATTTTCAAAAAGGGAGTGTGTGTCATGTGTCCTTTTCAATCACATAGAGAAATCAGAGTAAGTGACAGAGTGGCCCCGGGGTTCATCTGTGAGATGAGCCCTCATTACCGGCCCCTATGGTGGAGGCTTCACGGGAATCACGTCCAACCCTGTCACAGGCACGGAAGCAGTCTGTCTCCAAAGCTGTGACTTAAAGCACACAGATGTCTTTTAAATCAAACCCTTAAATTTCAATGTAGTTAAAAATACAGAAATAAACCGAGGGAAGAGATTAAACTAGATATGCATCCTTGCATGAAACAGGAAGTCATCTCTTGGCTTAAAACAATTCTCCCACTGGATTATATCTTATCTGCCACATATGTGCTGCTTGGTCACCTTGTCCTGACTTCAAGAATATTTTAGTTCTACAATTTCCTGTTTCTCAGTAAATCCCATGTCAATCCTGGAGCTTCCACAGACATACACAGGACACACACACACACACACACACACACACACCAGTTTGGGTCTACTCTCAAATCAGAAAAATGGACCCTAGTAGTAATTAAATTAACATTTCCAACCTGGAGCTCAACAGCCAGCCCCAGAATCTGTGCTTCTGAATGTGAACACAGCATGTTGCCCAAATCATTTTCACCGAAGTATGATTACCAAGTAAGATGGGCCAGAGAGATTTTACCTTCTAGCCCTTTCGGTTACTGGAGCATCAGTAAGCTGGGACTAAGATTGCTAGGTCTCTTATAGTGCACAGTTTAGGGGCTTACCTGTACACTTTTTCTTTTTTGATGTGAAAAAAAAAAAAACACAATGTCATGTTCAAGGGATTGTTTGGGTCGATTCCCAGTCCAAATCTCCTGGCATAACTAGAGAGGCATTTTATACTTTGCATTGACAGCAGGCCAGAAGAGGGAAGGGCGGGAGCTATTGGTGTTGACTAAGGGCAGGGCAAGGCTGACTCACCTTGGACAAACAGGCCACCAATCCATCCTGCTGCTTCCTGATCCTTCCTGACTTCAGATGTTTCCTTCATAGTCTCAAGAGCCTCCAACCTCATTTTTGTCGCTGTTCTCTTCCATTGACTTTGGGGTAAAAGGCAGTGAAGTGGTAAGATGGGAAGGTCCATGTCTCTGGCATCTGTCTCCAGGCCACCCCAGTGGATGAACCTGGAAAAGGCGACCACAGAGATCTTCACTGTAGCCAATGGTAGCCTTGGCCTTTTAGTCTTTACAAAGACTTTTCTTCTTTGTAAGAGCAGTTGGTCTCAGAAACATGGATGGTTAGTACTGATGAGGCTATTGGACACAGAGAACATCTGAAGAATAGGTGCCTAGAAAATAGTGCTTTGAGTTTTGTGTGCTGGGGGAGTTGATTGTGCTTGACTCGACAATGACTCTATCCTGCCAGCCTTCACACACTACACTGCAAGTGTGAACACTATTTATTGATCATATTCACAGTTTTTATCTCACTTTTATAGTCTTACCTTTTATAGTCTTTGATTCCCAGATATATAATTAAGAGTTTTCCTTCCTTCTCCCGATTAATAACTGGGAAATAACCAGACACAGTGGTGCACGTCGATAGTCCCAGCTACTAGGGAGATGAGGCAGGAGGATCACAAGTTCAAGGTCAGCCTGGGCAACCTGATGATGTAGTATCAAAGTAAAAATTAAAAAGGGGTTGGGGATGGAGCTCAGTGGTAGATGCCCCTGGGTCCAATCCCCAGTACTGTAAAATAAAACAAAAACAAAAAACCCTGCAAGTTGATGAAGAAGTCGTTATAGATTTTGGTATGCTTTAGGAAAGAGATGAAAAGACGTCTTCTCTTCATGCCTGCCTTATTCTGCACGTTATTCTGTTCCACCCCATTCCAGGAATTTCCTCCCATCCTCCTATTATATCAGAGCCAAAGGATCCAGAAATGATCATCATATCACTTTTTTTAATGATCAGGCACACGGTTATTAGGACAGCTTTTTCTGGTACTGATTACGATGATGTCACACTAAGGGGACATGCTGTGCCACTTTCAGTGTGCCTTCAGTAGCAGATAAACCTGAACTTCTGCAATTTTCTGACAGATAATATTGTTGCTTGAACAGCTTCTCTCTCTCAGAATAAAGTTCAAGATACTTCAAGTCCTGTTTAGCAAAATGTAGATTACATCACAAAAGAAAATAAAGTTTAACTGCATTAAGAAAAGCCAAAGCTCTTGATATGGCTGGGAGTCAATGAACTGTAGCATTGTATCTAGAATTCTCACCAGCGGGAATCATGACCTAACTTGACCAGGATTTGATTCAGATTAAGAATCCCCAAACAAGAATAAACATTAAGCAGTTAAGTTTTGATTTCTATTCAAGAAACTAAGAAGCTTTAAAGCAAAGAGATCAATGGTAAATGCATTCAATACAATAGAATTTCCACTAAGATGAGTCTTACGGCTTTGGTGTTCAAACATCTGGGCTAAGGTTGGCAAATTTGGGAAGTCAGAGAAGTTTTTCTCTGTCTTCTGTCTTGAGCCTTCTGGATTTCTTCTTTCTGTCCTTTTTGAATAGTTTTTTCTCTTTTCCTGCTCTTTGTTAACACATTTTGATTTAAAAGAGAGAGAGAGAGAGTGAGGGAGGGAAAGTAGAGAGAGAGAGAGAGAAAATCAATTTTATTTAGCTTTTCATGTGGCTTTTATTACCCCAAGACTTTGTTGAATATGTGATGCTGGGGTTTGAACTTGCATACTTGTGTATGCCAGGCAAGCACCATAACTACTGAGCCACTGCTCCAGCCCTATATTTTGATTTTTAATTAACACATAGTGATTGTACATATCTATGAGGTATGTATGATATTTGAATACATAAGCTGTATAATGATCAGATCAGGGTAAGCAGCACATCCATCACCTTGAGCATTTATTATTTCTTTGTTTTGGGAACATTTGAATTCCCATTTCCCTTTGTAGCCCAGTATTGCATAGCTGCAGCTTCCCCACAAGTCTGTGTGGTCTCATGAGAGACCATGCTCCTCCAGCTCTAAGGGCTGCCCTGGGACAGGCCTGGCCACTAGAGCATCATAATAGCTTGGGGAAAGCTCAGCAAACCATGTCAGATTCCCAGAATTGTTCTTAAGAATTTTGCCAGGGGGGCTGGAGCCGTGGCTCAGCGTTTGGAGCACTTGCCCCCGGCATGCTTGAGGACACAGGGTCGAACCCCAGCCCCACATACACAATTAAGTATGAGAGAAACAAAGGCCAAATGAAAAATAAATAAAATTGATTCTACTGTTCCCTCTCTCTTTAAAAAAAATTTTTTTGCCGTAACTGTTAGAAAAGAGGAGCTTCCTTCTATAGTATCTAAAAGTTTGATTTAATCCAGGAACTGCTGTTGGCCATCTTCCCACCATGCAGAAAAGCCTGCTGAAGGTTAAATCAGCAAACAAAGAGAATCACAGATTCTCAATGTCATCCCAAGCACCTGGATCCACCAGCCACATTCCAGTTCTGGAAAGCAATAAGTTCCACTTGGTTTAAGCAGATGTGATAGGGTCACTTAAAAACAAGCGGATCCCACTCTGAGCCAGAAACCTTCTCCCCCAGCCCCCAGGTTCACTTCATCCTCTTTCACCTTGACCCCCAGTACCCCTCTCAGCCATGACATTGGCGCCCAGAGATTAGTCCCTTTGAGCCTTCTGCATCCAGGGCATCCAAGAGGAGGAAAAGACAAAGCTTCAGCAGTAGCTGAAGGACCCCTTCAGGGTGAGAGTGGGACTAGGAGGTGCAAGAGTATGGACAGAAGCCCAGTGCAACCATCTCAGATTAGGACAAGGGGAAGAGAACGTAGGAAACCCTGACTGCACACCCCCGTGCTGGTGAGTGTGCCAGGATGACTCCAAACGGGGTCAGAGGACTCTGTCCGCATTGGAACCCACTGTGGACCTTCAGAAACTCAACACCAACAAAGAAAGCCTAAACATTTGGTCTATGTAAAGTCACAGCAATTACAGTCATTTCTATGGATTGCTTCCCATTTATGCCTAATTACAGTGCAACACAATAGTGATTATGTACTTCATTAAATATCTGTCAGATTAATTTAACTTGTTAGATTATATTTGGTGGCATCTATAATCAAAATACAAGTGTGCTATGGCTTCCCAGTTTGTTTTCAGTACATATGAATTGACCATTTGTCAACTCTAAAGATATTTATAATGGCAATGCATAGGTACTTGAGAAACAAGGGAACACAGATTGACAAAGGAATAGCACTGTCCCTATAGCACCCTTGTGTTCAGAGAGGCCTCACTGCCATATTTTGCATGATTAGAACGTGGTGAAAACGAGGTGATTAAGAATTTGCTCATATTTGTTTAAAGAAAAAAAACAGTTGAAAGGGAGTATCAAGATTAGCTTTTAAATGGTGAGAGATCAGTTAATGCAAAGAAGAGGCATTATTGTGGAGGGAAAGGCATAGGGAACAGAGCAAACCTGGCCTGTCTTCCCCCGCCTCTCTGTGCCTCACTGTCCAGATCTGTGAAATGGAAGCGTCCATCCTGCTTTGTAGGATTGGTGTAAGAATTAAATGGAGGGCTGGAGCGGTGGCTCAGTGGTTTCGGCACTTGCCTGGCAAGCACGAGGACCCGGGTTCAAACCCCAGCACCACGTACACAACTGAGTGTTGGAGCAACTAAGGCCATGTGAAAAACTCAATAAAGTTGTTCCTCTCTTTCCCTGTCTCTCTCACTGTCCCTCCCTCTCTCTTAAAAAAAAAATCATATCTTTAAAAAAAAAAAAGAATTAAATGGATGATGAAGATACTGTGAACTCAGTATTCACTGTTTCCATCCTTTAAAAATGTGGTATTAAGCTTGAATGCAGTCTATGAGAGAGGAGAGTCAGTCTTATTCTCTGTGTCTGAGCGATGTTGCTAGGAGGATTACGGTTCATTCTTATGATTATGAGCACCAAACTCCTATTCATTATTTTAAACCATATGAAGGTACTTTTATAGGTTAAAAAAAAATTGCTCGGGGCTGGAGCGGTGGCTTGGCAGTTACGGTGCTTGCCCAGCGTACATAAGTACACGGGTTCAAACCCCAGCACCCACGTACACAACTAAGTGTCAGAGCATAGAAATCCATGTGAAAAACTCAATAGAATTGATTCTCTCTGTCTCTTTCTTTCTCTCTCACTGTCCTTCGCTCTTAAAAAAAATTGTAAAAAAAAAAAAATTGCTCCAGCTGAGCATAGTGTTGCATGTGTGAGAATCCTAGCTGCTCAGGAGGCTAAGCAAGACATTGCAAGTTCTATGCCAACGTAAGCAACTTAGTAAGACCCTGTCTCAAAATTCAAAAAAATTAAAGGACTGGGGATGTAGCTCAGAGGTACAATGCTCCTGTACCTTTTTTTCAGTCCTCAGTACTGAAAAGAAAAAGGCTCATTACTGACACTTCCGTGTTCAACCTAACACAATTGAAATGATTTTGTAGTCTGCCTGAGGTCAGTGCCTCCAAATTGTGAGACGCATTCACCTGATGTGCTGAGCCAGGCCAACCTTTCTCCAAGAATGCTAAGAGAGGAAAAAAAACAATGAGAGATGAAGAGAGATGGCGTATGGCATATGAAATGCTCTTTAATATCAAATGAAAGAGATAAGAATAAGAGCCACAGCATAGGGCACGTGGTATATATTGTTAATTGTTATTCTTGTTATCACTGGTTTCCCAGGGGGCTCCTGGGGGAGAAGGTAAAAGGAAAGAACTGAAAACCCCAGACTTGAAGAACAAGAAAAATTTAGAGCCAATAAAAATAGATACTAGTATTTCAAAAGATTTGGTTAAGTTCCTTCTGGAAAAGAGCAGTTCTCATTTTTTAACCCTGGTAACATAATTAGGCAAGGGAAAGAAAACAAAACCTCTGGATAAGGAACAGGAAGGAACTCATTTTGTGAAATGGACTTAATGATGTGTTTTGCAGTGTTCCTTGAAAGTAGGCAGCGGACAGAACTGTCTCCTGTGATGGGCTTTTCATAGACTTTGCTGCTGGAAGACAGTTCAGTCTTAGTTCCTACCCCAGGGAGCTATATAGCCAAGACATCCGATTTGAAAAACTTTCCAATTCATTTTTTAAAACATTTTAAACCACTGTCTGCGCTGAGCTCTGGGCTTGCCTGCCACCCCACCATGGGCAAAGAGTTACATGGCTACGTAGGGATCCCATCTACCCCAGATCCCCACAAACTTCACACTGGGATATGGGCTAATGGAACCTTCCATGAAATTGGGATTTTCTTTGGGATATGGCTATTAATACAGGTATTAGTAACACTCAGCCTTTAGGCATTTCCACATGTTTATAGAAATGTGCTGGCTTGTGGGACTTTATTACTCAAAAAATAGCCTTTGGAAGGCTCTGGCCCTAGAAGAGCTGTGAAGGGCATGCTGCTCAAAAACTGAGTCCCATGGGAACTGTCACTCGGGATGTGGTCGAGCCGGAGCTGAACCTTGGCAGCTCCCCTCCTGTGTCCCGAATATGAGCATCAGGGAACAGCAACAAAGCCAAATGATAAGCAAATTCCATTAATCATGGGTTCTATGCCAAGCTTTAAAAGGCCTGTTTGAACCAGCAGCAGCCTCAACAAGTGGATTGATCCACCACTGTCTACAGTAATCAAGAAGAGCATACTCAACTTGGATGTAGTTCGCTAGGAAGTGGCGCAGAGTGACCTAGAAACACCAGGCGATCCAAACCTCTGCGAGGTCAGTGGTGCTGGGAAGGGCCCAAGATGTTCTCAGAGCCGCAGCCCTTCTGGACCTTTCCTCTGTTTAGCGTGGCTCCTGACATGCAGCAAGAAATCAGCCCCTGAAACATCCTTGAGCTGTTTGCATTCTGCCTGGTTAGAGGACATGTCCTTGAACTGGGTGCCTTCAGAACGGCAAAGGAGTAATTGAGCCCCTGAGGAATCACGGAAGGCAGGGAGTCTCTAGCCACTTGCTCGGCACTGGCACTGATAGTACTGTGAACATGTGCCTTCCACCTGCCCTTTCTCTGGAGTTGGAGACCCAGCTCCTCCAGGTCAGCGGGGGCATTGAAGAAATCTCATCTACGCTACAGATGCCAGAATCTACAACTTTTTTTTTTTCAACAGAATCTTGCTAAGTTACTTAGGGTCTCACTAAGCTGCTGAGTCTGGCTTTGAACTTTCGATCCACCTGCCTCAGCCTTCCCAAGCCATTGGGATTACAGGTGTGTGCCACTGCACCCAGCCTGTATCTACATTTTCTAAAATCTTTATACCAGCATCCCATAGCTTGACCACAAGGTGCAGTGGGCTAAGATCCTGGGACAAGCCATCAGCTACACCCTTCCCACAAGCTGCAAAACACTGTGTCTCTGATTCTTTGCCAGTGTTGCTGGGACACGGGCCTCACCTTACAGCAACCATGTCAGCCACCCTTAGAGAAGGAAAAATGAAGATTCTAGTTGCTTATTGGAACTTGAGCAATAATTGTTATTCTTACACACTCTGCAAACATTAACATTCATCGGGAAGCAAGAGAGACCTGAGAAATAGTCATTGGCCTAATTCGGGTGACTGAATCGATTCACAAAGACTGAATTGCAATTGGGCATTGGGCATTTGGCCTGGTTCTAGAGAGGCAAAGGGGGAATCCAGTCCGTGAAAAAGCAGGATATGTCTATACCTGCCGTGGCTGGGCTGATCCCGCTGCACCAAGATACACAGCACATATGGCACCGATCACACATACTTCTGGAGGGGGGCGCTTAGATTTTGCAGAGCAACTTAGTTCCATGTCCACTAATGGCTTTAGAGATGCGTTGTTGGCCACAAGAGAAAGCAGACAAGAATTTAAATGAAGCTCACAGCCAAGAAACTGCCACAGGGTCAGTGAAGCCTGACCAATGGCAGAGATCAAAATTGCTTTAGAACAGTGGCAAAATTAAAAAACGGTTGGGAACACAGACTAGCTTTGAGACCCGGGACATGCTACTGCACCTATCTATAGAGATGGGTGGACCCTTTCTTGCCAGAACAAGGCCCAAATTGGAGTGACAGCAGTAGGTTCTCCTTCACCAGGATCCAGGGAGACTAAGCAACATTCATTACTTAGCACCCTGCCTACACAGAACCAGGTCTTGATATGTGGTTGCTGCTGTTATTTTTATTATTACTCCCACACAGAAAGGACTGCTTTTATTGCTAAGGCCCCATTGTTAATCACGCCCCACGTTTTAAATAGCACCTTATAAGTGTCTGTGTTGACTGCGAACCTCAGCCTATGTGATCAAATAAGCTGTAATTTGTAATGGGGAAAGAGGGTGGAGCAAAATAATTGTCCTGTAATTTTGAATTACCCTTATCTCTTGCTGAATGAGGGGAAAGCACCTGGAAAAAAGTGGAAATAGTTTTTTCTAAAGTGTTTCAACAGCTCAGTGGGATTTTCTAGCCTCGGCACTCTGTGTTCCATGTTGACATTAACCTTTTTCAAAGAATGGGGTTAATCCCGTGGCTGCAGCCATTTTGCTGAAACCTGTAGAATCACCAGGCACAGGCTGCATTCCTACAGTCCCAGCAACTCAGGAGGCAGAGGCAGGAGGATCACAAGTTGCAGGCCGGTGAGACCCTGTCTCAAAATAAAATAGAAAAGGGCTGGGGTGTCGCTCAATGGTAGAGCACTTGCCTAGCACGTGGGAGACCCTGGGTTCGACCCCTAGTGACACAAAATACATAAATAAATGAAGTAAAATGCATAGAATCTGGTTCTCACTTTCAAAATAGGCGAAGAAAAATGTCAAGGAAGCCCTGTAAGTCCTTTATGCTAATTAACCTGTCTTCATCTCTCCCTCCCTCCCTCTCTCT
>PVKS010015851.1:0-39451 GCA_004027875.1 Aplodontia rufa
CAGCCCAGCAATCCTGCTCTAATTGCTTCTAATACCCCAGGAGACAGTGCAGCCAGCCTAGGTGTCTTTTCCTATCTCTTACTGAGATTTAAATTGCCATGGCTGTAGTAATTTATGTTCTTCTCAGGACAGGTGGTCATAAATTGGGAAGCGAAAGGCCCTCTTGCATCACATAAATCTTGGGAAGGGAAGCACACAGTGGTGTCTGCAGCAGCCTCTTAGTTACACTGCTGTCTGCCTCTGTTTCTGTGTGCTGCGGATGCCCAAGGGTAGGTGCTGCTGCTAGACTGCCAGTGCTCAGCAGAAAGAGCTGTCTGTCACCTGCCTGGCTTGACCTACTGATGTTTGTCCTCACAGTCAGCCTTGTGGGGCAGAGTACCGCAAGAGAATGAAATATACCTGGTACTGCTGAATGCATGTAGCTGGAGGCACAGGGAAGCTGGTCTGCTTACAGGAAAATATGAGAATGGAATTATGCTTTTCTTTCATAAGATAGAGTGACATACACACCGATGGCGATGTCTCAGGGAGCAGCTAGAGTCTGTCGCTGTTGCTTCTACATCTTGCTCCTATTAGAAATAATACAGCATATTTATTGCAAAAGTGCTCAAAAGAAGTTTTGCCGCATGCTTGAGTCTGCTGACAGCAGTGATGTGTGCTACTAATCATTTGTGTTGGGCTGTGCTATGCTGAGCTAAAAGGCAGAAGATGATACCTCCATGGAGGAGACAGGGTCCCCCTAATCTGGCTCTGTCACCTGCTTTGTGATATTGATGTTTCGATTAGGTCCTTGAAGGCTCAATTTATTTGCAATACCTCTTCTGGTAACCAAAATAACGCAATATGATTTTAAAATAGATAATAAAATATCGTGTACAATGACCATACTCCCTAGGGTCATTGATAGTCTTAGTTTGCAAACTTGACGGCTTCTGAGAGGAGTAGCCTGAAGCCTCTTTAAATGAAACTTAACCTGATCCGGTTCAGCGGCCAGCCTCTGGGTGGCAGTGTTGATGCGGCATGCGGCACCGCTTGGGGGGGGGCGGGGGGGTCTTCACCGCGTGGTTGCATTCTGAACCGGCCATCCTGAGTCCTCCGAAGTGGCCTGTGCCCAGAGTGACCTGTGGCCTCGTGATCGCCACCTGGGGGGTCTAAGCAGTAACCTAAGACCCTGCCTGTGGTCGTAGCCTGGTCATTGACTGGTAATGAGAAAACCAGGCTGTGAACAATGAGGAACTCTCAGTGGTACGCAGCTCTTTACAGGCAACAAGGTGTTTCCATTCACCTGTTAAGTATAGAGACTTCTGGTTATTTTCTTATTCATTAAAAGAGAAAGCATATGTATTCTTCCTTCATTTTTAAATAAAAATTACAGAATATTCACCTATGAGACAGTATTGTTTTCAGCTGTTGAGCAATGCTTTTTGCGGAGCACGTGAATCAACGGCCGCTTGCAGTACCTGCTCATATACACAAGGGGTCGCTAGTGACCTCAGTTAGTTTCCACGTCCTGGGGCCAGCCTCACAGCAGGTCTGAATGGTACAGGAGGCGGTACCCCATCAGCCCTGCAGCCCTGCCACTTCTCGGAGGCTGAAGCCCTGGAACGCTGGAACACCCGAGAACCAACTCTCCATTCCCATAGTTCTTCCTGTTTCTATTCCCTGACGGAAGAATGGACTGCCAACTGCCAACTAGGTGACCAAACCCTCACTTTTACACCCCTGCCGTTCACCCCACCCCTCACAATTTAAGGGGGCTGGGCTGGGAGGATCAGTGACTCTTTGGGACTTCCACTCCTCAGTTTTCTGGAGGGGGATTAAGCATGCACCCATGTGGTCGATAGGAAAGAGCAGGTGAAATGCAGAATGGCTAAACCTTAGGGTAGATGAGGAACTTATTAGGTCCCTCAGTTCTTCTCAGGTCAGTGGGGGTACTCAGGAGGAATGAGGATGACTAAAGATTGTGTCTGGGTGGCAAGAGCCTCCTCACTATGGTGTCAGCCAGATCTGGCCCCTGGCCCTAGCCTAACACTTAGGTCTGGGGTTTTGGGCAAGTCAGGTACTCCTCTGAGACTCATCTGTAAAACAGGGATTACATAAATTCCTACATAGGCAAAGAGATATGTGTGAAGTGTTTCACATGTACATGTTAAGGATGTGTGGCTCACAGAACTCTGATAATCAGAGCCTAGGATCACAGACTACAGAGACTGGAAAAAAGAATTCCCAATCTGTAAAAGTGACTTCTCAGCCTCTGATCCTGAAGATGCTACTCTCTGACAGACAGATCCCAAAACGTTCTGGGGTTTCTGCTGACCAAGGAGAGGCAGGCCTGAAGAGATGCCTACGGTCATAGGGTCTAAGGTCGCAGCAGGTTATGGGGCGAGGGAATGCTCTTGGCAAGGCGGGTAACTTGGATCAGCAACTCTGTTATAATTCATTCATTTATTTATTCATTCATTCACTTGTTTAGCCAAAAATTTTCTAAGTGGTTACAATGTACTAGGCACTGTGCCAGGGCTTCAAAACAGACATGGTGCCCACTGGCATGATGTTTACAGCCTGGGGGAGGAGCTGAGCTGTTCCAGAGGAACTTCTAGTTTTGACTCTGGGTTCTCATTAGCCATTTCTGTTTCCGCAATGGTCAGCCGGCAGTGGGGAGAGAAAAAAAGGGGGAAAAAAAGAAAGAAGGAAAAGAAAACACAAAGCCAGGCAGAATAAAGTTGATGGCTGCAATGATAATGTTTAAAATATATAAATGGTGTAAAAAGAAAATGAGGGACACCTTTCTCCTGGTGGAAAGTGTGGGGAAGTCTGGACGTGTGGTTTCCACACATCTGCTCAAGTGCATTCTTCCTGGGCTTCTTGAGTTTTTGTTTGTTTGTTTTATTTTGTTTTTTTGTTTTTTGCCTCACAAAAATGTTCAGACTGTCTTTAATAGAGATGATCACCAATACACTTATCACTTCAACAAATAATTGTGGGTGACATACAAAGCTCAGTATTGAATATGAGCAGGGTAAGTGAGTGGGACATAGTTCCTCCTCCCCAGGGACTCTGCAGAAGAAACAGACTGGTGCCCTGACACTTGAGCCTCATACTGGAGAGGGTTCAAGGGGTAGAGAAATTGAGGTGGGGGAAATTACTCTTGTCTTGGGTTTTCATGGGATTCCTCCCTATGAGATGTGGCATTTGATTTGGGCTTGAAGGAAAAGGAATAATTCTAATGCATGGAGTAGGGGAGAAGGGACGTCCCACAGGAATCACTGAGGGAAAGTAAGTCTTAAAACATAAAGTAAAGTGAAAGAGCATTGAAGCATCTGCTAGCAGAGTGCTTCTAGGTGTAGATACGGAGCAGGGGTATGGGTTTGAAACAACTGTCTGGGGCCAGGTAACAGGCCTTGCATACCAGGCTAAAGACTGGGAATATTATTCTTCAGGCACTGAGGAGTCACTGAAAGTTTTGGAGCCTAGGAATGATAAGATCAAGCAAAATTAAATCAGTCATATAATATAGAGCTGCTAATAGATTAAAGTTGGGGGATGAAAAAGGGAGGTTGGTTAAGAAGTTATTGCCCCAGTGGCTTGGGAGACTGAGGCAGAAAGATTGCAAGCTCAAAGCCAGCCTCAGAAACTTAGTGAGACCCTGCCTCATAATGAAAAATAAAAAGGGTTGGGATTGTGGCTCAGTGGTTAAGCACCTTGGATTCAATCTCTAGTGTGCACATGCATGCGCCCCCTGCCCCCCCCCACACACACTCAAGAAAGAAAAAGAAAATAAAGACAGACAAAGAAGAACTTATTGCATTTCTTCTAATGTAATCTGAGTTTGCTGGAAGCAAGATTGTGACAGTGGGAACGAGAAAAAGTGAGAAAAATCAAAGGATGCTATGAATTTTGTATAGGAAGAACCTCAGGACTGGGCAACTATGGACATGGAAAGGAGAAAGGATGGCTCTAGGGCTCCAAGTTCAAGGGCTTGGGAGAATCAAGACATGTTGTCAGGGGGAATGAAGCCTAGGGAAATGGAAGGTGATAAAGCATGTCTAGACATATGGAGTATTTGATCTCTTAAAGCTGAAAAAGAGAACATTAATGTAGAGGAGAGCTGTGGGGGTAGGACCACTGGCTATGCTCCTGTAGGTGTGCACCGGGCTGGTTGCCACTGGCCAAGTGCAGGAGGTGCTGTGCTATTAGACCTGATGAGGATGGCGCTGTCTCTGCACCCTGCAACATGGCAGGTCTGCGTGGGGTGAATACTTGAGCAGAGAAGGAGCCAGCTGTGTGCTCTTTGGGCATGTGCTTCTGTTTGGCTGTGACTCATCATGCTCTTTCTTTTATTGCAGTTATCGCCAGTGTGACCCTTCGGAACAACAGCAATACGGAAAATCACCCCTCTTTGGACAGTATTTTGTTCTGGACAACCCAGGGACAATTAAAGTGGGAGATCCTGTATACCTGCTGGGCGAATAATGGAAACGATATGTTTTGGAATATCTGATATCTTTAAAAAAGTGGCCTGAAAATGAGATCACTTGACATATATAGTGTTTCAGAAATGACACCTCAGCATTTTCTTTACTTTAATCTGTGATTTCTAAGTTCTTCTTTTTTTGTGGGGGGGGGGACTTACTTGTGTCAGTACTTCCAGGACCCAGTGCATAAAGCAAAGAATTACTGTCTCGTTAAGTTAGTAGAATTTCAGTAAGTCGTTTACGTGATGGGAGTCTGAGAACTCCCTTCTTAACCAATAAAATAATTCTTTCTCCTGCTTCTCTGCTCACCTACTAAGAGTGCTAACCTCTGGTATCTCAACTTCAGTCTTTGGGGAAAGAGAAGAGAAGGAGGAAGAGTGGGTATGCTGGAAGAATGTTCTGGAATGTTTTATTTACCCTGAATATAGGGAATGCAGTGGAAATTAAATATCTCCCCAAACAAGGCTGAAATGTCACTTCACTTTTCTTCTTGAGCCCTTCTCCAGCCCTTTCTTCTCAGGCTAGGTTTTGAAAGGACATAAGGAGCCTTACTGCAGCAAGCATTCAGGACACTGGTTTTCCATAGATCTTGGATATGGCACTACTTCCATGACAGTGTCCATGAGGATTTGATAGATCCTTCAACACATGCAGTGCCTTTGGCTTCAGGATAGCAGAAATGTCAGAGTAGAAAACCAGTTCACTAGAGCTGCCAGACTCGTCTAAATCGTGTGAAAAGCAAGATGAACAAAATGTTCTTTTGCCATTAAACAACACGTCAAATACATCCCGTTCTTGATTCAAAAACTTTCCCAACATGTGGAAGTGTCCCCAGAGGGAAGGACCTCTGGCTTAATGTTGTCTAAGATGTGGTTTGACCTTGCCCAGGATATGATGGTGCCCTTCTTAAAGTAATAGCAAAATGAATAACCCTGAAAGAAGAAGGTGCCACTTAGCGGTGTTCAGTGGCAGCTCAGGTCTTGTTGTTGGAAAGGCTTAAAAACAACCTTGTGAACTTAATTTAGGTTTCTATACTAGAAAAAAATTCTTTCTAAGGGAAGTAGGGTAGCCTCTAAGTGCCCCTTGCTTCTTTGCTGTAGGAGTTTGACTTCCTGAAAGCACTCAGGAGTGTGACTGGGGGTTCTGGCTATCTCTTGGATCCTTGCAGTTCCTCCCAAACCCTACATGCTCCTCCTCAAAATTAGGGTAAGAGAATTCTGAAGTCTGTGAAGAGAAAGAAAAGTGTGCGATTTGAAATAAATCACTGAAAAACCTTCAAAACCTTCAAATGGAGAAAAGGAAACCATATTTATGTGTTTTGTTTAAAACTCAAGTTTTCTACTGATAGAATTCTATAATTCTAAGATCTGATGGAGTAATATCTTGTCATGGAGTCCTTTGATTGTATTAGGAAGTTGACTAAATCATGAGAAATGTTCCATAAACTAAATAAATGGAAGCTATTTTGACTGGATTCAGATCTTACTAACTTCCTGGCCCAAATTCACAAGCTGACTGATGTGAACCAACAAAGCCAATAATTCTGATGCGTGGCCAGAGTTGTCTCCTACAAAATGGGCTTGCTCACACTTTGCATCCAAAGGGAGCGTCCATCTTGGACGGGCTGTTGAGTAAACACGCTCTTGACCAAAAGCTATGCATTTTTCACTTTGGTTGTGTCAATGAAGTCAGTAATCACAGTCTAGCTGAACCCCGAGGTGAAGTTACAAGTTAAGTGGTGCGTGTGTGTGTTTTCTGGGGTCATATTGTCTCAATCTGTTTTCTGCACACTTTGGCTTGCAGTAGAGAATTAAAACAGTTATCCATGGGGCTGGAGCGGTGGCTTGGTGGTTACGGCACTTGCCTGGCATGCACGAGTACATGGGTTCAAACCCCAGCACCCATGTACACAACTGTCAGAGTGATGAAAGCCATGTGAAAAACTCAATAAAAATTTATTCTCTCTCTCTCTGTCCTTCTCTCTCTAAAAAGAAAAAAGATGGAAAAATAAAACTGATTAAAAAAAAACAATTATCCACATAACCTGGGCTATCACCTTCCCCAGAAAATTCTCTCTATGCTGAGAGAATAGGTAGGTTAAGACCAAAAGAGGAGCCTTGAGATCACTTGGCAGAATGTACACAGGATTTAGGAAGCTATGTGAGTTCTGGCTCTCTGGGAGCAGCCAGTAGTGAGGGACCAATCAGAAACCCTAGCTTGGTTCAGTGGCTGTTTCTAGGTATTTATTTTTATTTTTAAAGAGAGAAGGACAGTTAGAGGGAGAGAGAAAGAGAGAATCAATTTTATTTAGTTTTTCATGTGGCTTTCATTGCTCTGAGACTTCGTTGTGTACGTGGTGCTGGACTTTGTACCCACGTCCCGGTGTATGCCAGGCAGGCGCCATAACCGCTGAGCCACCGCTCCAGCCCATCTAGTATTTATAATCAGTGGCCAGCTGAATGCAGTAGACCTGATTTCTTTTAAGAAATTCTATCCTCTTCTTCATGCCTAATCACCTTAGGCAGACCCCATCATTCTCTGTGGACAGGGCCTGGGGTGAATGACTGGCATCGCAGGACAAGCCTCACATGGAAGGTGGTACCGGACTCCCTTCTCACTTAGTGGGAATCTCCTTGAACTGCCCAGAGAAGAGGAAAATGCTGTTTGAAGGGAGAGGTTCCAATGACCTCCAAAATCTCAGAGTAGTTGCCAAGCTTTCTGTCAGTGAGATTTAAAAGCCATTTACTTATGTTTATTTTATATTTAATGAGTTGGTTAATGCCAAAGGCAAAACTGATGTTCCATTTATTTTGAAACTGAACATTTGCACACAATTCCGCTTGAAATACAGGATCAGGAATGTAGGCTATCACAAACCCTGAGAAAATGCTTACAACAGCAGGTGATGGACATTTGAGGTTGGGTCAAAATATCCACCCTTTATGGACATTTCATCTGTGAGGCAACTTTATGGGGCAATCACTGCAGAGAGTTGCAAACCCTGAACTGATCTTAAAAAGGACGTGTGGGAAACTCTGGGTGGGCTGCCTTGAAGGCTCACTTTCATGCCATTCCTTAGAAAAAGTTAGAAACTTGCAACCAGGAGATTAAAGTAGCTTTTTTTTTTGTTTTGTTTTTTGGTTTTTTGGTTTTTTGGTAGTGCTGGGGCCTGAATCCAGAGCCTCACACATGCTAGGCAAGTGCTCTACCTCTGAGCTGCACTCTCAGCCCCCGAAGGATCAACTTATGCACACATACCAGAAAAAAGAAATCAGGGTGTGTCTGATGGAATTCAGGCACAGAAACACCCCTCCTCTCCTCCCTTTACTGATAATGGGGCAGGGGCAGGTGACCTGTGGGAAGGCTGCCGATTTGGTAGAAGTATCCGTGGGTGGTCAGGTGAGCTAGACTAGCCAAATGTGACTTCGGGAAGCCATCTGTGAGGCTGTCAACAACATCGATGGCAGATTGGTGCTCCAGGCAGGTTTTTCAAGAGTGTGAAAAGTTAAAGTAATCCATGTTGGCGGAGAACAGATGCTCCTCAATTTACCAGAGGGCTCTGAGTAGATAAGTCCACTGGAAGTGAAAAACACTGTGAGTCGAGGCTGCAGCAGTGGTTCAGCAGTGCGAGCATTTGGTTGACATGTGTGAGGACCTGGGTTGGAACCCCAGCACCACATACACAACTAAGTGTTGGAGAAACAAAGGCCAGATGAGTAAAGAAGTAAAATTGATCCTCTCTTTTTCTCTCTCCCTCTCTCTTTAAAAAAAAGAAAAATGCTGTGAGTCAAACACATTTAATTAGCAATGCAGTGCACTGTAGCTTTGGTGTCAGGGTGGACTGGGATCGTGTCATGGTGCTGCCGTGCATCCCAAGGCAGGGTCAGACCACATGTTGCTAGTCCAGAAAAAGTTAAAAATTCAACAGTATCTATTGGATGCCTATCACTTGCTTGTCATCATAAAGTCAAAAAGTGATAAATTGAGCCATTATAAGTCAGGGACCATCCGGAGTAGAGTCACTTGAAAGTGACCAGAGTGGCTCTCAACTGTGATTCCAGGTCTGATCAGAGTGTTGTTGGTACCACACCTGAACACTGCATTTCCCAAAGTTACATTGGTCCTTGGAATTCTGAAGGTTTGCCTAAAGGGAATTTCTTAAAAAAGAATTCTGCAGGCCAATTAGTTTGGGAAGTCTAGTATCACTCACTCCTCTTTAAAGACAGAACAGCTTGTTGAAGGCTCTACAGAGACCTGTACAAAGATGCCTGTTTGTGTATAATTCCTCCCTTTCCTAGGGTCTATTTTTGACTGTTTTCTGAGAAAGGCTGCTCTGATCTCTAAGGGAAGCACCAGCCAGGGACCAGGTGTCCCAGTCAGCAGGAGTGGTGCATTCATGGGAAGACTGGAGAAGTTAAAATGCCCCCTGCCACAAGGAGGCCCCTCTGGGAATGCTCTTGTTTTCCCCCTCCTTCCTCTGACCAGGGCAGAAGAATGGGATTGGGGTTCAAAAGATTAAAAGAGCTGTGGGGAAGTGTCTTAGATCAGCTCTCCAATTGTGGACTCCGGAGAAAAGCATTCCCTTTCCTTGGGCTTATTTTCCCAGCCAGCATGCATGCTTGGCTGATAGGGTGAGAGAGCGGGACCCAGATTCTCACCAGTCCTGACCTGAAAACAATGCCCAGGGATGAGAATGTTCCAGGATCCTGCCCGTTTCACCTTTCCATTGTAACTCCTCTCGGTTAGGGTTACTCTGCATTCTATGAAGCAGAATTATCCTGGGGGCCCTAGGGTTCCAACCCCACATAATAAATGGTCTTCAACAAGTGCTGTCATACTGGCAAGAACAGGCATTGTCTCCTCTTACCACCTTCCAGACCCGGCCCAGTAAGTTGTGATAGCAGCATAAGTTACATAATTTCAAGTAAAAGGAAGAAACTGTCTTGGTCCCACAATGTTCTTGGAATTGTCTGCTCTGCCTGCACTGTCTTCAGAAGAGACCCAGGTTGTAGCTTTGACTCTACCCCTGAGCTAACCTCAAAGCACAGCTCATGGGGGACCCTTGGGGCCCCCAGCTCCTGTGCTCTGGGGCCTTGTTCAGAAACAAAAGTTTCCTTAATCGCATTGTCCTCCTGGGCAGTCTGTAGGTTATGTTAAACACCAGGGGCTGAGAAGTGATTTCCCACCCACCTTACAAGGCCATTTTTGAGGGGTGAGTCAAGTTCACTCATGGTAGGCTATGGAACAATTTACATACATTCACTTTTGGTGGTCCTCAGTCATGCATGCATTCCTACCTTCACAGTGCATTCTAGACTGTTCTTCCTCCTGTCTCCCTCATGAAACTTACCCCTAGTTCTTTACCATTCCCTGACCTGTGTCTGTCATAGTCTGGTTCAGGTGAAGCCCAGTGGGATCTAAGTCAAATCTAACTTCTGTGTCCCTCCTTAGGGTTTCCTGAGAGTACTCTAAATAAAGTATTGTCCTAATTATTGCCACTTACTATTTTTACACCTAATAAAGTATCAGAGAGATTGAGTCTACTGGGCTAGGGGAGGGGCATCTTCCAGATGACTTGTCCAGCAATTAAGGCAGCTTGTTAGTTGGAGGCTCAGGATGGCCGAGGACAGCTGGAGAGCTCTTCTTTGCAAGCAGCTCTGGTTAACATCAACTGGGAAAGCTCTTTGTAAACACATGAATAATTGATCGTCTAGTGCTCACATAGCTACCGCGGATCTGAGCCCGTATGACTCATTTGCGAGCCATTCCTGTCGTCTGGATGCCATAACATTGGAGGAATGATGATCGTTTCTTGGAGGTTCTTCTGTGGCCAGAGTTGCCAAGACCAAGGCTGTAATGGTTTGTTATGATGACCTTTGTTATTCCATCAGGCTCAATTGCTTTAAAAAATGATGTGTGCATACTTTAGGAACGTTTTTACCCTTTACGTTGACCTGACATCATAGTTTATATTACAAAATGTATTAATGACAGAGGAGTGTTTTCATGTCCCAAGGACAAGTTTTAACAACCATAATCTGCCCTTAGTCATCATAAATATAAATGTATTGGTCAAACAGATCTCGTTAATGTGGCCAAGATAAATGCAAGTCTATATTTTAAGGCATTTGAAGTCTTAGAGAATATATTTGGAGCTTTTTGTGGGGGCTAAGAGATCTTGTGTACGTGCTATCAAAAGACAGAGAAAATTAACATGTTCCCCCTTCTGGTTTTGTGCTCGACAGATATAAACGTCTCGAGGATGTCGAGTAGATTGTTCACATAGTTTCTGGACACCATTAATGGCTGATGGGGTGAATCTTAGTTCTTAAAGCTGTATTCTTCTCATTATGCTCACAGGGTTTTGAAAAGAAAACAAAATTCAGATTTCCAGGCTTAGCAGTGTGCTGCCCAACCCATATTATTCTGAATGATGTGGTCCCTTAGATTTTTAATTATATTATCCTCTCCACTCAATACCTTGTTCCTGTGGGGTGAGCCCCTTCTCTGTTACTAGTGTGTCTGACATTTCGCATCGTTCCAGTTGGCAAGCCACATGGCAGCAGACAGTGTTCCAGGCATGATTCGAAGGACAGAGGGGACACTTTGTTTTCCTCTTTGTTACGCCATACTCAGAAGTGATGGTCTTTATTAGTGGTGTCCATGTTTTAAGCTTCTTAGGCAAAAAATAAATCCTGTTTAAAAAATACTTTTTAATTCATATTTTGAACTGCCGAAATATGTACAAGGCAGTAATGTCTAAAGTGCTCCTCTCTGAGAGCAGATTGCTTACAGGGGTGAGTTCCTTTCTCCAGGCATGGTAAACATGGTGCCATAATTAACTTCTCCATGGATTAAGGTTACTTGGTAATAAATGATCTACTCTGCAGTTAAAACCGTTTGTCCTTAGAAGAAGATTCTAAGAGGAATCTTCCATTCTGGATCTCTTATGGTTTTGGGGAACAGGATTTTGCCTAAATCACTTCTCTGGGACTGGGAATTGAATTAATTTCTAAATTGTGCTGTGATGAATGGGAGAAAACTTTTGCCTGCTACACCTCGGACAGAGGGCTAATATCCAGAATATACAGGGAACTAAGGAAACTAAAGTCCAAACTCATAAATAATCCAATCAATAAATGGGCTAAAGAACTCAAAAGGAACTTCTCTCCACTGGAAGTCCAGAATGCCCATAAATATATGAGAAAATGCTCTACATCATTAGCTATAAGGGAAATGCAAATCAAAACTTCAATGAGATACCACCTCACTCCTGTTAGAGTGGCAAAAATTAAGAATACCAACGACAGATGCTGGAGGGGCTGTGGGAAAAGAGAAACACTGTTACACTGCTGGTGGGACTGCAAACTGGTTCACCACTCTGGAAAGCAGTGTGGAGAATCCTCAAAATATTAATGATGGAACCACCTTATGAACCAGCTATCCCACTCCTGGGTATTTTCCCAAAAGAGTTAGAATCAGCATATTATAGTGATGTGGCTTCCTCAATGTTTATAGCAGCTCAATTTACTATAGCTAGACTATGGAACCAACACAGATGCCCCTCACTCAATGAGTGGATACAAAAACTTTGGTACATATATACAATGGAATACTACTCAGCCATTAGAGAAGACGATATTGTGGCTTTTGATATAAAATGGATGGAGTTGGAAAAAATTACGCTAAGTATCCCAATCTTAGAGACTAAAGGGCCGAATGGTTTCTCTCATCTGTGGATGCTAGAATATATGGGGAAGCAGTAGGGTAGATGGCTAACCTAACAATGCTTCAAGTTGTATGACTCTCAGAGTAATAGGGGGATGGCTCCCTAGGAACTTGGAGGCATAGGGAGGGGGATGGGCGTATGAAGAACTCATAGGAGACTGGAGAGTGGGAATATGGGGGAACCATCCCAGAAGCCGATGTCATTCCTCCACGAGATACCCATTTAACGCAAGAGTTCTTCTGGGGTAAACTGCAACAGGTGAAACCCAAGGTGGTCATCCATGTTTTGGCATTACCCCTGGATAACAAAGTATATATACATTGATTACTGTTGGTTTGATAATGTTTCCCCCTCAATTGTATCTCTATATACTTCTAATAAAAAATAAAAAAATAAATAAATTGTGCTGTGATAATTTCCTGTGCTTTTCAAACTTTTGATAATTTAAAAAGGGAAGCACAGACACCCGTGTTCATAGCAGCATTATTCACAACTGCCAGAAGACAGAAACAATCCAAGACCATTGACAGATGAATGAAAAAACAAAGTGTGGCATTTGCACACAGTATTATTCAGCCTGAAAAAAGAAGGGAATTCTGGCACGTGCTACAATATACAAGAACATTGAGGAAATTATGCTAAGTGAAATAAGCCAGGTACGCAGGGATAAATACCTCATGATCCTTCTTACATGGGATAACTAGGGTATCAAACTCAAGGAGTAGGAGGGTAGTTTTCAGGGGCTGGGGAAATAGGGAATGGGGTTTCATTGTTTGATGGGTACAGAGTTTCAGTTTTACAAGATGAAAGGAGTTCTGGAGACTGGTTGTGCAATAATGTGAATGTACTTAATATTATGAACTGTACACTTGAAGATGGTTATGTTGGTAAGTTTTGAGTGTATCTTACTGCAATTTAAGAAATAATAATAAAGGAGAAGAAAGTGAAGCACACGAGGGACTTGGGGCTGAATTACTCTGAACTCTAAGGCCACTTCCTGGGAGGACATCATAGTCTGAAACCACTGAAAGATCCCCAACCTCACTGGGGCTGTTAAGAAATCCTTTTAGTGCAATTTAAAAGAGTAGAAATTAAAATTGAATGCCTTTGAACTGTGCCTTAATTGAGAGTAAGAATGTTTAATTTCAGGTTTTAATTTCTTATTTGACTTTTTCTGAACTTATTCTAATTAGGAGATTTCATTTTGGACTCCCTCAGGCTCCCTGCTAAGTTGTTGTTGACAGGTGTTTGTGTCCAGTTTGATCTCACAATCTTATTTTGAATGTTTGCTTTCAACATAATGAAAGGAATGATAGACTGATGTAAGTATTAATGTGAATTTGAATCACCTGAGAACCTTGTTTGAAGTGAATATTCTTCTGTCTGGCTTCCAGCTATGCCCATTTGATGGGTCTGCAGTGGGACATACGGATTCTCGTTTTTTAAATAAGGACCCAACCCAAATTGTTCTAAACTCTTATCTGGTTTTCTAAATACCAAGCTCCCACTCTCCCTCCATTTACCCTACATTAATGTGCTTTCTCCATAGTGGTGTGTAAACAATATACAAGAGTGACCAATTCAGGCTTTTTGAGAAAAATGGAATCCATTTTCTGGGAATACATCATGGCCAAGCAGAGATGTACTGATTTTAGGTGATGGGTTCATACCAATCTGAACACATCTCCCCTAGCCCTCTGGGGACCACAGTTCCCATTTTTCGGATGCCATGGAAGACCATCTGTGCCCTGAAATACAGTGAAGTTCTGAAGGCACCATACCTACAACCTGGATAGATGCAAAGGAGTCAGCTCCCACCACATCATTAACTATCCCTGACAACAGCCCAGCAGGGCAATGCTTGGGGCTTACCATTTGTGTACAAATTGAGTAATGAATGGTTGTTTGTGTGTGCATGTGTGTGAGGGAATGTATGAGAAAGTATGTTTTGTAAAAATATTTTCCTTTTGAAAAAAATCAATTAGTGCCTTTAAATGAATCAATGAGACTGGGGCTCACAATATAGCGCTGACATTTGGAAAGCCTGGGAGCCAAGGTCATGTCTTTACCTTTTCTTTCTTTTTAATTGTTTTTTAAAGCGAGAGGGACAGTGTGAGAGAGAGAATAATTTTTATTTAGTTTTTCATGTGGTTTTCATTGCTCTAACACTTTGTTGTGTATGGTGCTGGGGTTTGAACCCTCATCCTTGTGCATGCTTGGCAAGCGCTGTAATCACTGAGCCACCACTTCAGCCCCTTTTTTCAGAAAAAAGACAAGGTAAAACTTAGGAACACTGGTGAACTATTGCCACTTTCCCTGCGAGCTCAGGGAGAGGCTGTGTGCCACCTGTTTATCCTCTTTACACCTTGCAACTGAAGCTTCAGAGGAAGCTCTTTTCATGCACACTGGAAAAGACGAATTTCAAGCTTCATCAAGAGCATTAAAACTTTAAATCCTTCTTGAAAATAACCTGCCTCTCAGGAATGTTAGGTCCCAAAGCTTTTCCTTGGGCTATGGAATGGCTGCATTATTAACTATGATTACTTAAGTCTCTGAATAGAAGGATGTAATAAATCTGAAAGTATTTGTTCTGGTTTGTGACTAAGCAAAACTGTATAATATTAAATCAGATGTTGTTATAAACATATATAATGGCACATTTTTTCCCCCAACTTGGGGCACTGTGGCATCAAGCTTCTAAAAAAAAAAACTGTTTTTACAATCTTGGATACCAAGTCTGGTTTCTGCTAGAGTTTCTTCTTTCTGAGCTTGAATGTTAAATAAAAGAGGATCTGTTCAGCTCTCTGTGTTTCCCAGAGAATTCACAAGGCTGAGTCGAGCCGCTGTGATTTCTTTGCCTGCTCTGCTATGGATTAGAACTGGAGACCTGGGTAGCATGGGTGTCTGTGGAGGTAATAACATGCTAGCACCCTGGAATAGCTAGGTTGGAAGAGATCTTAGACAAGTTAGCCATCCTTCTTGATACCTGGGGTCATGTTTTCAGACTTGGGCTCACATGTGTGTGAGAGAGACTGTTGGAAACATCTTGCTATGATTTTGATCTTGAATGTCCCCTGTGTCAAAGGCTTGGTCATCAAGCCCATGGCACTGTTGGGAGGTGGTGAAACATTTAAGAAGGTGTTCCTAGTGGAAGGAAGTTAGGTCATTGCGGGAGTGCCCTTGAAGGGGATGTGGGGCCTCTGCCTCTTTCTCTCTTTCTCTTTGCTTCTTGGCCACCATGAGGTGAACAGTTTCCTCCAACACATGCTCCCACCATGGTGTATTCCCTTGCTACAGGCCCAAAAGAAACTGACCAACTGACCATGGACTGAAACTTTGAAAACTTGGAGTTAAAAAAGTCCTGTCCTTTTTAAGCTGATTTATTTCAGTTGTTTTTCAGTACTGACTGTTGAACCCAGGGCCTTGCACATGCTAGGAAAGTTCTCTACCATACCGTGGAGCTACATACATCCCTAGTGCTTTCTATTTTATTTATTTGTGATGCTAGGGATCACACCCAGGGCTTTGTGCATGCTAGGCAAGTGCTCTACCACTGAGCTACATCTCCAGGCCCTGTTTCAGTTATTTTGATGGCAAGCTGACTAAGACAGAGCTGGAGATTGGAAAGAATTTTGAAAGGAGAGTGAATTCATCCCTTGCCTCCACCCCTCTTTTTATCTGAGTCCTCAAGGAAAAGGACATTTCCCCTCCTTGTAGAGATTCCCAGAGAGAGGGTGGCGGGGGGGTGGGGAGAGTTTTAGTGAACACCCCTGATGAGCACCAGGTAGCCCAAGGGAAGATGTGCTGGCCATGTCAATGGAGTGGCGATGAAGAAGAGCAAATGTTGCCCATTCTGGATTTATTTTCCACAAAGGTCTGGTTCCACTGGCCACAATGAAAGGACTGACTATGACCCCTAACACTTCCAGAGCAGCTCCTCTGGCTCTGCTCTGTGAGTCCAAACCTTTTGCTTTGCTAGAAGATTGCTAATGGGGCAGAAGTGTTGGCAGGCCACAGGACAACCCTGCAGCTGTCCTCAGAGGTCACCCCACCTGGTCATGTGTGCTGACACACAATCATGTCCTTTTGGAAAGTTACTCTTTGCCTCTGGGTTAGTGACCATGTGGAACTTGAGTTTTTCACCCCAAAGAAGTAGTAAAAACCACTAGAAGAGCCAGGCATGGTGGTTCATGTCTGTAATCCCAGTGATTCAGGAAGCTGAGGCAGGAGGATCAGAGGTTCAAATCCAGCCTCATTTATTTAGTGAGGCCCTAAGCAACTTAGCAAGGCCCTGTCTCAAAATAAAAAGCAAAAAGGGATAGGGCTGTGATTCAGTGGTTAAGCAGCTTTAATCTCTGAACCAAAACAAAACAAACCCCAAAACAAAATGAAACAAACAAACAAAAAACCAAACTAAATGATATACACAATGTGAGATACAAACTACCAAGACGTATGACATAGTAAGGACAAAAAGTAATTATAGTTTTTTTTGTATTCATGCTTATACACAATTTATATTTCTGAACTTTCCAAATATATTATTTTTATAATTAAGACAATATATTTATGTTAAAAATAAAACTATAGCCTTGGAATCTTTGTGTACTTAATAATCACCTTTTAAAGAGATGATTTAACACATTGATTGCATTCTGCAAACTGTTCAGTGCTACACTGTCCAGCTCCATAGTCATTGGCACATTGTCCGTTAGGTGCTTGGAATGTTTAAAATTCACAACTGGGCACTCCTTCACCGTGCTCTGTGGAGCGCCCTGCGGAGGTTGGGTCCTGCAGTGGGCTCCTGCTGTGGGTGGGTTTCCACGGAGTGAGAGCAGTCAGTAGCCCATGGGCAGAGCCTGCCAGGCAGACTGGCATTAGACTGCAAAGATGTCCCTGTGTGATGACCTGGGAGTGGAGACCAGTGACTCAAAAACAGAACGCTGGTCCAGCTTCAGGTGAAGAAGGTACTCAATGAAAGAGCCAAAGGACAAAACAAAGTACTGTCCTTGCCCCAGTCATTGACCTAAAGCGAGGTGGCTCTTCAGATGACCGGCAAATTGTAGACACACCACCGCATGTAGCAGCTGGCCTGAAGGACACTGTTCCCAGTGGGTTTTCCGCAGGGGAAGTTCTGATTCCCTTAGTTGATGAACATGATCCTATGTTTCCTAATGATTATGAGAAAGTAGTGAAGCCCCAAAGAGAGGAACGACAGAGACAGCGGGAGCTGGAAAGACAGAAGGAAATAGAAGAAAGGGAAAAGAGGTGTAGAGACAGACATGAAGCTAGTGGGTTTTCAAGGTGACCAGATCCAGATTCTGATGAGGATGAAGATTATGAGCGAGAGAGGAGGAAAAGAAGTATGGGAGCAGCTGCCATTGCCCCACCCACTCCTCTTGCAGAGAAAGACAAAAAGTTACCCGGAGATTTTTCTTATGAAGAGGACTCAAGACCTCGATCACAGTCTTCCAAAGCTGCTATTCCTCCCCCAATGTATGAGGAACAAGATAGACCAAGATCTCCAACTGGGCCCAGCAACTCCTTCCTTGCTAACATGGGTGGCACAGTAGCACATAAGATCACAGGGTCTGGGGAAGCATGAGCTGGGGCTGAGCACTGCATTGTCCATGGGGAAGACAAGCAAGTGGGGTGGCAAGATCATTGTGGGTGATGCCACCCAAGAGGGTGAGTCTCAGGATGCATCCAAGTAGTCAGATTCAAATCCATTAACTGAAATACTTAAGTGTCCTACTAAAGTGATCCTACTGAGGAACATGGTTGGTGCAGGAGAGGTAGATGAAGACTTGGAAGTTGAAACCAGGAAGGTGAGAAATATGGCAAAGTTGGAAAATGTGTGATATTTGAAATTCCTGGTGCCCCTGATGATGAAGCAATATGAATCCTTTTTGAATTTGAGAGAGTCCAATCAGCAATTAAAGCTGTTGTTGATCTGAATGGGAGGTATTTTGGTTTAAGGGTGGTAAAAGCATGTTCTACAATTTGGATAAATTCAGGGTCATGGATTTGGTGGAACAAATTTGATTTTAAGAACTAGAGTCCTCTCTGATGATCCTTGAATGAGCTGCAGACTGAGCAAAGACGGAAAAAGGCAATTGCCTCTGTGGCTGTTGAATACTGAGACTCTTGGACAGACTTTTAAGATATATTGATTGACTGATTTTTATTTTGTGATTTTTTAAATATAGTGTAAAAATACTTTAAAAAATCAAATAAACTTCACAAGTGATTTTAAACTTCACAAGTGATTTCAAAGTCTTAGTATAAAAGAAAGAGTATAATATCTCAGTAATCATTTTTATAATGATTACATGTTGAAATGATAATAGTTTGGATATATTAGATTAAATAAATTATTATAATTAACTTCGTCTGATTCATTATTAGAATTATTTTTTTACCTTTTTAGTTTGATTACTAGAAAAAAATTTAAGCAATGTTTGTGGGTGTTGTATACAGGAAGGTTGGCACTCGCCTTGAGAAAGCTGGAAGGAGCCCTCAGATTTGTGCAGCGCACCTGTAGCTAAGGCCTTCCACCTGCTCCCAACCATGGTTTTGAAAATGGGACTGACTATGATGGGCACAGGGTTTCCTTTCGGGGTGGTGAAAATGTTCCCCAACTAGATAGTGGATGAGTTGCACAATATTGTGAATGTACTAAATGTCACTAACAGGAAATTTTATGTTATATGTACTTTACCACAATAAAAAATTATGCTTGTGTCTTGCGGTATACTTCTGTGCAATGCTCTTAAGAGGTAGAGGGCATATTTTTGCTTAAAATAGTATCTTCAGAAATGGGGGAGATGTGAAGAGACATGCTGGGGTGAAGACTGGTGGAAGAGAATGGAACTTTTTTCTCTCCCTTTGGGAAAAATATTAACATGTGTTTAAGTTTCCTGCCATCTTTGCAGTCTGTCCCTGGGGGCCCTGGCCTCTTGGAGCTCCGAGCTCTTTACAATGCCTTCGTTTTGTTTATCTCATTTTACTTTTCCTCCACGACTGCCATTCTGCCCATTGCTATGTCTCTCGCTTAGATAATTCTTTCCCTAAAATGCCTCCCAGTTTTATGTGGTGTTAAGGAGTTAGTGATCTTGACAGTTGAAAATAAGTAGACACCCATTCCAGGCTCAACAAGTCTCTCCCTAACTGCCTTGGTTACTGTTGATTAAAAAAAAACAACTGTCTTTTCTGGGCACCTCTGGAATCCAGTTTCTTGAAAATAAACACCATGAGGCAGAACTGAGGTGTGGTGTTGGGAGTCAGGACAGTTACCTGGGTACAGAGTGACTGGGTTAGGTGTAGGACAGGGCGTCCGAGTGTGGGAAAGATTTTGTTATTGACCTGGGTGCTGACTGTTCTGAGCGCATCTGCTTTTGAAAATGTGTTGACCTTGCAAATTGTGTGTTTTTCTGAATGTGTGTAAAACATCAGTAAGAAGTTCAAAAAAGCGTACCTCGCCCTGTGAGGGCTTTTTTTTTTTTTTTTTTTTGAGTGAAAAGCCCACAGCTCCAGAGAGAGTGAACAAACGTGGTGGGGCGGGAACATGCTCTGTGAGAATAGCCACCAAGAGGTACTGTATCCCTTCCTGTGGGGAGGTGGATTGGCAAAGTCTGCCCAAAAGGCACAATGAGATGGCACCTGGAGGCACTTTCCCACAATCCTCAGAGTACATAGAGATTCTTTGAGTGAGTGACAATTCATCTCAGTATTTCTTATGTGTCGTGGTATTCCATGTGGGGCACCCACACATCACATCACAGAACGGAGAAGATTTTTATTTTTATTTTATTTAAAAGCAATCTGCACAGTATTCAGGGACAGTGAGGTGCTGTGCATCACAAAAATCTCTCAGTTGTTGGGTATAGGTAAGACACTTAAGGTATCCCATATTCTTGGGGGAAATTAAGATTCTTCCCTTCACTGTGAGTGGACAGCTGAAAGGAGAGAAGGGATAGATATGGAGTGTCCAGGCTCTGCCACTGTTATCATCTACGGAAATCCTGTGTGGTGGTAAATACAGTCCTCAGCAGGGCCTGGAGAAGAGATTACTTGGAGCAGAGAGGGACTAAGAATGCTAATGTGGGAGGTTATTGGCCAGATAGTGGCCGGGAAACCAGAGACCAGGGGAAGTGGGGTTGAGGGAGCATAAGAGGGAACGAGGAAGGAAAAATAAATAAATGAGATAAGCAATTTCATTTGCTTCCTCCCTTATTACCCTTTTGTTTTGTGTCCAGGAATCTGCTCTTCCCTGAGATCTCCTCTTCACGGGACAAAAATCTGGAGGCTGATTTTGAAAACCATGCCCAGCTCCTCCCCTCCCTGACCTGTACCCACCCCACCCTGCATATCCATTCTACTACAGTGAACTTCCACACAGCCACTAGATGTGTTTCCCAAAACTAGCCACTGGATAGGGTTTCCACAGGCTCAGACCCCTGCTCTTACCTCTCTAAGTTCAAAGGCACAAGACCGCTTGCCTAGCTGCCCGCTGCACTCATACACCCAGCAGAGACCAAGTGTGGATGGGTCAGCTCAATAACAATGTCAGGGGCCGCAAGTGTGGCTCGGTGGTAGAATGCATGCTTGGCATGCTCCAGGCCCTGGTTTTAACCCCCAGCACTAATAAATAAATAAAAGCCAATGATGATGATAACAAGAAGATCCCAATATTGGCATATGGAGAGCTTCTTCTTGTTTTGGTTTCCAGCTGGAAATTATTAGATTGGTCCCATGGCAGCATGCTAATGTTCCAGCTTGGCTGACTGCTGGAAGGCGATGATCTGAGTCCCAACATCAACACCAACTGGTTCTGTTGAAAAATCTTTGGACCTGATGAGGTAAGTGAGAGGGACTGGCAGGTGGCAGGGTTGCAGCCTGTCCACACTCCTGTGAGCACAGGCAGGTTTCTGAATCTCTGTGGAGTCTGTTTGGGTATCCATAGAGCAGGCAGGATCACAAAGACTACATATAGTGTTGTGGGAATCTTATAGCATGATATAAGTTAAAATGCTTTACAAACTACATCTAATTGCTTGAATGTTAGTTATTTGGCAGGGGCCATAAGCCTGTGTGTAAGATGTGTGTAGAAGGGCTGGAGCAGTGGCTCAGCAGTTATGGCGCTTGCCCAGCATGCGCAAGAACATGGGTTCAAACCCCAGCACCCACCTACGCAGCTAAGTGTCATAGCAATGAAGGCCATGTGAAAAACTCAATAAAAATTGATTCTCTCTCTCTCTCTCTCTCTCTTAAAGATATGTGTAGAAAGTAAGTTGTTACCAGTAACTCAAAGAATTCATGTTTGCAAATGGTTTACTTTTTCTTTTTTTTAGGGACTCTTTCAGGGAGAATTATTGCTTCAATCAATTTACCCCATCATTGCAAAGAGCTCATGCTGTAACATTGTCCAAGAGAGAAGCAGTGCAACAGAAAACCAAATCACACAATTTGGGGCTCCTGTCCTCGGGATGTCACTTTAGGGTTCCCATTCGAAATCTCTTCGCTTCACCCTGGAATGTTTCCTTCCTGTTCAGTCATGTGTCCACATTATGTGAACAGTGCACTGGATTCACTTCTTCCAAGCAGTCAATGGATTTGGATAAGTAGTCAATGTCTTTAGAAGTCTAGATTGCTTGTTCAAACCCAGGCCAATAAACCCCCTCTGTGCTCGACCTCCTCTTAAGGTGCAGTGAAAACCCAGGTGCGAAGGTGAGAAGGTCCATGGTACTGTTTGGAGGCAGCAGAGGCAAGAGCAGCCATGCTGAAAGCTTCCTGGCTACTGAGCTGCCCTCTAAACAGTCTCCACAAAAATTGTGAGGTTAGTGGAGGCAGGGATGACATCTTAAATTCATTCACTAAAAAATTATTGAGTGCCTACTGTGGGCCACACACTGTACTAATCATAAGCAAAATGGAGCCAGGCAAAATTGTCACTCATGGAGCTTACTGGGCAGCAGGGAGGCCTGGTGTTAAGTAGTGAATTACAGGTGACTAATCAAAAGTGCGGTGAGGCAGCAGTGTAGAGGTGCAAGGGAACATTTCAGCTGTACCCTGAAGGTTACTGCCGCTGCCTGGTGAAGGTGTGATGCCAGTCAGCATCAGAAGTGAGGAAGTGTATTACAAGCAAAGAGGACAGCAAGTAACATGCCCTCCATGGGAAGGGGCATGATGCCACATGCAGTCTACTTCCACCCAGCTCACTTCTGCTCCCTCATGGCAGCACCCTCTTCCTATGGAACTCGAGTTTCTGGACTGACATACAGATGTGATTAGGCTATGCCTGATTATGAAATGATGCCAATCAGTAAAAATTCTTATTACACCTGTAGAGCTTTTCAAGTCTTTTTTGCTCCCCCTTCCCACTCTAAAAGAGAAACTCTAAGAAAGCACACACTCTGAATTTATTATAATTGTTATGACTCACACAGGTTTGAAGAAGAATTTAATGGTTTTCTTTTTCTTTTTCTTTTTTTTTTTAAAGAGAGGGACAGTGAGGGCGAGAGAGAAAGAGCGAAGCCATTTTATTTACTTTTTCATGTAACCTTTGTTGCTCCGAGACACTGTTGTGCATGTGGTGCTGGGGTTCTAACTCACCCACTCGTGCATGCCCGGCAAGTGCTGTAACTGCCGAGCCACTGCTCTAGCCCCCAAGATTTTCTTAAGATTGCTTGGGGACATGAAAGATTTTTTTCCCCACCAGTCACAGAAGTAGGATTATTAAAACAGAAATCCTTCTTAAAAGAAAACTTCTGAATTCAAAGTTCTGACTATTCCAAAAGCCGAGCACTTGTTCTGGATTTTCTGTTGCCCCCACACCTGCATTTTCTTCCTCCTTCTCTTTTTCTTTATTTCTCTGCTATAGTAATAGGTCAGTTAGAGAAGGAATTATTTTTAGTTTTGACTCTTGTATTTGCTGTGTGACCTTGGCGAACACACTTCCCCTCTCTTAGCCTCAGTTTCCTCAAATGTAGAAGGAGGAGTTGGGTCATAGGATTTGGGCTTCCTCACAGCTCCAACATTCATGGTTCTCCTGGGTGAACCTCAACAAAGAGGTAACAGTTCCAAGTCTCATATGAAAATCCAGGGTTGATTGAAAATTTCTTTTCTCAGGAGGGAAACCGAAGGCAAGGCCTACCTCATCTTCGGAGAAAAACTTGGCAGGAACTAATTTAGGCCTCTGTAAAGGATCATGTTTCCTCCAGGGCAATCTCCCTCTCTTCAGCATGGCTCAATCCTGTGTTCACCTACAGATAGGCCCTTAGAACTCCATGGGTCGTTCCTGGTTTTCCTAGGCATGCCTGCTCTTCTGTATAAGGGCCTCCCGTGGTGTCCAGACCAAGAATTTAGTGTGCCAAGATCCATAATACAAATGAGAAAAGAGGTATAGGCCCATGTGACAGGAAGGACCATGGACCACACATGATCAAAGAGGGTCTGTGTTCAACAGCATTCCCCACAGAAACAAAACTAACAGGATGTATACATAAGGAAATTTATTATGGGAATTGCTCAAGCCCAGAAGGTCCACCATCTGCTGTCTGCAAACCAGAGGATCAGGAAAACCAGTGGTTCAACTTAGTCTGAAGGCCTGAATCCTCCCTTCCTATTTTTGTTCTATTGGAGCCCTCTGTGGATTAGATGATGCTGCCCACACTGGTGCAAATGGATCTTCTTTACTTGGTCTACCAATTCAAATACTTATCCCTTCCAAAAAACACCCTCACAGACACACCCAGAAGTGGGCATCCCTGAGCCCAGTCAATCAACACACAAAACTAGTCATCACAGGATCTAAGCTCTGCTTAGCTCCAATCAGTCAGAATCATTCTGGAATAAGCACAGTATTGCCAGTTATTCTGATCTTACAAGAGAATCTGGAAATCAGCATTTTAAAGTAAGAAATAGCTCAAATAAAAAAAGAAAGAACACAAAATATGGGCCAAAGACTAAAATCTGTGGATCAGATTTTGCCTGAGGCTGCTGGTGAACTACCTGTGAGTATAGCAAAGTGTTGGGGCCTTTATCTCCTCTACACTGCATGTAAACCCCAAAATGCTTAGCTATGCATTCATTCAGCTATAACTTGTCAGCCACCGGGACCTGGTATTACGTAGGATGCTGGGGAGAATGGGGAACTAAGACCCCACTCACTTGTAAATAAGGAACTGAAAGCAGTGTAAAGTGGTCATGCCTGCTGAGCTAGGTGTCTTTCTCCTGTGCTTCCACAGCACCCACACAGACCTCCATCAAGGCCAGTAGCACACTGGCCCAAAGTTCATAATATCCTGGGTTGTCCTCACCATACCCTTTAGCTCTGTTTGCCTAGCATCTTACAGTCTGATGCATCAAAACAGTTCCAGAAAAGCATATTGACAATCGAGTGAATAACCTACTGACTGTCATTCAGAGCTGCAAAAATAAAGAAAGGTGGATCCAGCCCCTATCTGTAGCTCGTCCTCAATTCTGGTTTTATAAGGTCCTTTTGTCAAAAAAGCTAATGCTAATTGTTTTGAATTAGGCTTCTTCATTTATACCCTCTGCCCGAACACCACTACCAAGAAAAAATAATCATTTAAAGAAGCAAATCATAGAAATAATTAGGAATCAAAGCATTGTTTCTGAAAGTCAAGGACATTCATTCAGAAAATTTCAAAGGAATAGCATACCCCATTTAATAGATGAGAGCCTTAAAGGACAGATTTTAAAATTAACAACTAATGTGAAGTCTTGGTGCAGTGGAGACCTATCTTCTAAACCACTGTCCCACCTGTCTGATCTTCAACACTTGACTCCACCTGGGCCTCTCTTCCCCTCCTTTAAAATGAGAGGTGATTAGAGGGTTTCAGAGTTACTTCTGGCTTTCATGGTCTGTGCTTTCTGACAACCAGTTGCCTCTTTTGAGACTACCTTGTCTTTCAGGAAATAATTGTATGAGCCAACCTAAGCATGATTCCCTCTAGAAGAGTAGCCAGAGCTCTGCTTTCCATGGGACAAATGAATGAGTAATAATGCAGCTGAGAATTCCACTTCCTTCTCTGTTTCCTCAAAAACTTTGGGGTGGCTCCAAACCTACCGAAATGCAAAGTAAAATGCAAATAGACCATATCAAACCCCAGGTCTAAGTTTTAACAGACTTTGATATCTGGCATAATTTATCTGAACTTCTTTTTTTTTAAGTTCAAAATTCTGTGCTTCTCCATTTACTCTGCAGGCTTTTTAAACTAAGGATTTGGAAACACTCATTAGGTAAAGGACGCAGAGGGTGGAGCAAAGAGAGGTTTGGATTGAAGGCTGGGAAGTGTTCCCTCAAGGGATAGGAAATCTGGCACTGTCAATAGCATTAATTCCATGAAAAAAATTTCCTTTGGGATTAAAAGCTCACTTGATATACAATATTTATCCCTCAAGGAATCTCCTTAATTGTCTTATTCAAAATTTCCACTTCTCTATAGTTGACTTCTTTTGGTCCATGACTTGTCATTTTTCTTATATGACTAGGATAATCAAATTTCAACTATTAGAACTCATTTACTAAAATCAAAACACACCCCTCCCCCTGCAAAAACCTAAACAAATAAAACCGGGTAAATATCAAGTCCATGTTTTTCTTTTAAATTTCTTTAAGGTCAGAAAAATACTAAGAAAATTGTTAATGAGGATCCCACACTATTTAAAGAAATATTTTAGGGCGATCCCACAATTAAGGGGTTTCCTAAGTAAGGTGGAAATTAAATGCTTTGAAAACTTCCAGTTGCATAAAAGTTAGTGTGCTTGAACAGGGTGTTGGCTTCCTCTCAAAGCCCAGCGCAGGGTGGGAGGGCATTGATGATGCTGAAAGTTAAAGTGGGGATTATGGTGAGAGTGGCGGATAGCAACAGAGAATGGAAGAGGACAAAACAGCCCAGAGAGGATGCGATGCTTAAATTATGCATCAACTTGATTGGGCTGTGGGATGCCCAGATATTTGATTGAACATTATTCTGGCTGTGTCTGTGAGGGTGTTTCTGGATGAGATTAACTTTTGAAGGTGGGTGAAGCAGAGTGCCTTCCCCAGTGTGGGTGGGGCACATGGAATCAGTTGAAGGTCTGGATAGAACAAAATGGCCAAGGAAGAAGAAACTCATTCTGCCTGACTGAACTGGAGAATCAATTTCTTCTTGCCTTCAGATCAAACTGAAATATCTGCTCTTCTTGGGTCTTGAGCCTGCTGGCTTTCAGACTGGAACTTACACCATCTGCCTTCCTGGTTCTCAGACCTTTGGACTCAGGCTGGAATTACACATCAACTTTTCTGCCAAACTTAGATTTTGGAATTTCTTGGCCTCCAATTTACACACACACACACACACACACACACACACACACACACACATATACACCCAGTTGGGTCCTTTTTCTTCCTTCACTCTCTTGTGTGGATCTTATAAGACAGGGCAATATTTAGGCAACTCAAAGACAGAGTAAAATCTAAGATTCCAACTGGTAAGTGGAGGCTGCCTGGACAGCCCTCTCTGAGTATTCCTCATCAAAACACCCTGTCAATACTTTGGGCTTGGTTATTACCATGGAGAAAGATAGTGTCTGAAAATGAGCAGTGCCAAAGTGGAGGTATGGGCATTACCTTAGGGAGTGGGTTTGCACAGATGGTAATTACGATAGAACTGTAAGATCACCCTGCAGTGCTTCGAGGCATGCCCTCTTTTCCTAGAATATAGGATTTTGACCCTCCTCCAAAGTATGTACTACCAGTAGAGGTAGCTAACAATCTCTAGTGACTGAGTTCAGAAGAGGAAAAAAGAAAAGAGAGAGAGAGAGAGAACACCAGGGAACACAAGCATCATGAAAGAAAGGCTAAAAACCAGAGGAAGCAGAATTAATGGACTGAGAAGAACAGGATTGTAAATTAAACTTACTAAATGTCTTCAAAGCCCAAATAAAGGATATTGGAAATATGAAGTGGGGAATAACTTTTGGGTTTCAGCCAAATGGAAATACTGGATATGAAAAATATAATAGTTGAAATAAAGAACTTAGTGGTTGAGTTGAAAGTACTTTTCTGTACTTTAATTTCTTTAAAATGTATGACTGTTTAAAGCAAAAATTAGTGTACTCTCTTTGGGATTTTAACACATAGAGATATATATGCAACAATAACACAAATGCTGGAGGTGGATAAATGAAACTTTACATTGCACTGTTCTTGTATTTCATGTAATACTAACTCTGAGTGATAACACAGTCCCTAGAATAATGACAAAGCCAGAAACAAACAAGCAATTAAATGCAAACAGGTAAATCTAAAAGCCCACTAGAGAAGATAAAAAGAAATGCTAAAGAAATTTGATCAAAGCAGAAGAACAGAGAAACAGAAAACAAATAGGAGAAACTCAAACAAAGATCAAATGGTGTAAGGGCACATGTATGTAACAGCATTAAATAAGCAATGACACTAAATATTAATTAATAAATTTAATTTGCAGCATTAGTAACAGTGGATAAAAAGGCAAAAACAAACTACCTACTGTCTACAAGAGAGGTGCTTTGAGTATATGGACACAGACTGAAAGTGAAGAATGGATGGTGATACACAGTGCAAACAATAAGCATAAGAAAGGAATATTAACTACATACCAATTATTAATATCAGGCAAAATATACTCAAAGGATTGATATAATGCCAGAGCTAAGATAAAATTCATAAGAATAAAACATGAATTCACCAGGAAAACATAACAATCCTAAGCATTATAAATGCAATATCAATTAGAAAACGGCACAAAATCGATAAAAACTTAAGAGCAAAATGAACAATTCCACAGTCATAACTGGAGATGCTCTTTTTCAGAAATTGATAGCACAACTAGACAAAAAAATAGTAAGAATATGGGTGGTGTGACCAATAATATTCCAACTCGATGTAAATGACATTTACAGAACATGATCACTTACATTCATACATTGTACATTCTTTTCCAGTACACATGGAAATTTACCAAGGTAGACTGCAGCTGGACTATATAATAGTCTGAATAAATAAATTCCAGAAGTTTGAAACATTTTTATTACAAAAGAATTAGATTAAAAAAATCATTAATAATAAATTATATATAGAAATATGAATATAGATATACAAAGAGATGATAGATATACATAGTTTTAATGCTTATATTGGGAAAAGACCTAATAAAAATCTGAGTTCTCACTTTATGAAAAAGTGTGAAAAAGAAGTGCAATTAAACTAATGGCAAATATTAGGAAAGAAATAACAGAGGTAAGAGAAGAATCAATGACATGGAACATAGAAAAACAATAAACAACAAAACAAAAAAAATGGTTCTTTCAAAAGGTTAATGAAAGGAAACATGTCCACAAAAAGATTTTTACCAGAATGTTTTTAACAGCTTTATTCATAATAGACAACAACTGGAAACAACTCAACATCTGTGAATAGATTACTAGATAAATGGACTGTGGGAGAGTCATAATAGAACAATTAAAAAGGAAGAACTGCTAAAACATGCAGGAACATGGATCAATCTCTTAAACATGCTGAGCAAGATAAACAAAAAAGAAAAGGAGTATGTACTACATGATTCCATTTATACAGGTCAAACAAAGATTTGTGGTGAAAAAAATTAAAAACATTAAACATGGCTGCCAGTGTTGGGGGAAGTTGAGGGAACTTTTGGGGATGCTAGAAATATTCCATATCTTCATAGTTGTGTGGGCTGGATAAGTGCATTCATTTACCACTACACACTGAATTGTACACTTAAGCTGTGTGCATTTCACTTCTGAAAATTTTATATGAGAAAAGAACTGGACATACACAATTAACTACGTTTGTTTACTAAAGTCGTATGGGTTAACTAATGCACAAATAAATTGAGGTTAATGGGACCCAGATTTCCCATTGTTGAGGGTTTTAAATATAGCAAAAAGGAAGTTGAAAAATGTACCCTGTGTTGTGAATTAAGATTAGAGACATCAGTGTGAACATCAGAATAATGTTCACATAATTTCTGTGCTCCTGTCCTCCCAGAGGACCCATCAGTAGCACTCATTCTAAACACCGTTCAAATGTTGGTTCTAAACTCTGGTTTCCATTAAAGCAAATCAGGGCTTCTTGGTGAGCAGGCTGAATCTGGGGCAGAGAAAGAAGTCTAAGGTAAGCCCAGAACATCTTCTACCCAAAAGCCAAGAAGGGCTTCACCGGTATTGAGAATATATCAAAACATTTTGAAGGTAGAGTGAAGTGGCTATGATTGGCCACATCTGTGATAATTTTATAATCAAATAGTAATATTGATGGGTTAAACTCATCAATTACAACAAAACCCCATCGATCCATATTGATAGTAATAAATAAATAAATGAATTAATAGAAAAATGTAAGTGAAGAGAAAGCTGTTCCATATAATAAAAGGAATCATGGAGTTAGAATAATCAATGGATGGATGCTAAAACTGAAGAGTGATATCTGGGGGGAGAATCAGAATATTTACATATACTTAAAAGAGCTCCCAATATATTGCTTACTATTTAAAAAGGAAAAAAAAATACTACAATTATATAGCAGATACTGCTTGACATCAAAAAACCTTAGATAAATACAAACTGAAGAACTGTTACAGTTTGGATCTTAGATGTGTCCCGAAGGCTCTTGTGTTGAAAGCTTGGTCTCCAGCTGGTGGTGCTATTAGGAAGCTGGTGGTGTAGCAGGTGAGGCCTTGGAGGTTGAGGGGTGGGGGCGGGGGTGTGTCTTGAAGAATGTATTTTGTCCCCAGCCCCCGCCCCACTCTGCTTCCTGTCCAGTTCTGCCTGACTGCATGTTCCCCACCATGCTTCTCCTCACCTGCAATGATGGAGCCCAGTGACCACAGACTGAAACTTCTGAAACAATGAGCCGAAGTTTATCTTTCCTCCTCTAAGTTGTTCTCAAGAATTTTATCAGAGTGATGGAAAGCTGATTAACACAAGCACATTCTACAAAATAATTGGCCTGAAGTCTTCCAAATTGTCAAGGTTGAGAAAAAAGGCTGAAGTACTATTCTAAAAAAAGGAGAGTAAAGATTCGTCAGACATCAAAACATCACATTATTATGTACAGTTTTTATAGTCTTATGTATCAGTAAAAAATAAAATTTAAATTTAAAAAATAAAAATGAAAATTGAAAAAAATTAGACATGCCAACACAACACAATGCAAATCCTGAATTGTGAATTGGCTTGGGAGAGCAAAATAACTTTGTGTCCATTATTGAGACAAATAATGAAATTGGAATATGCACTGTAGATTAGATAATGGTATTGTATCAGTGTTAAATATTCTTGTTTTGATAATGAAATTGACACAGAATAGAATGTTTTTGTTCTTAAGGAAATACACCACTGAGATATTTAGGGATAAAGGGAGTTAATGATATCTCCAACTTACTGTCAAATGATTTAAAACACATACATATAAATAGAGATAAATAGATAATGCCGAAGCAACTAGGGCTAAATGTAAATGATTGGATAAACATTATATGGAAGTACTTTGCACTATCATTTCAACTTTTCTGGTTTTGAAATTGTATCAATGTTGCAAGTTACCAACAAATCAGCAGGGAAAGAATTGATTACCTAGAAGGGGAAATTGAAATAGTGAGGAGTCAGAAGCAACTAAGTGTCCATTCCTATGGGAATGGATAGGTATAAAATGACATAAGATGACACGTACAAATAATGGAATAGGATGCAGTAGTCAGAATTAACACACACACACACACATACACACACACACACACAGTCATGTACCACATAATGTTTTTTGGTCAATGCCAGAATGATTAAAGTGGGTTGAAAATGCCTATCACCTAGTATTTTTACTGTACTTTTCCTGTGTTTATATATCTAAACTCTTATGTTGCAATTGCCTACAGTATTCAGTACAATAACATTCAATACAGGTTTGTAATCTTGGAGCAATAAGCTAAACCATATAGCCTAGATGTGTCATAGGATGTACAATCTAGTCTTAAGCATACTTTATGATGTTTACACAACCACAAAATTGCCTAATATACTTCTCATAAAATATTTCTTACTAAGTAGTGATGACTGCACGTATGTGTATATACGTACATATATATGTATATTTACATATGGCAACATGACTAAAATCTTTTTATGAAAATGGTAAAGAATAAAATGAGATCTATAGCTACATTCTCTGGGGTGGGACTGATGAGAGGAATGGAAGTTGGGCTACAGGAATAAGAAGAAGAGATAATAAAGTAAAATGAAAAAGGGTAATTGCAAGGACTGTAGATTATGTGACACGGACAGAAATGTGATTAGTTCAAACATTTGTCAATGGTATCACTAAAAAGGGAGTTGATGGTGGAAAGGACAGAAAATGCAGTTTCTTATGAAAAATGAGCCTTAGACTCAGGCTTTTATTCCTTGGTCCATTCACAAAATGCAGACTTAAGTGTGTAACTAGCATCTTGCTAGATGCTAGGTGGACAGTTTCAATAAGAGAACATTCTGTGCCCTCACTTGATAGTCCAGGAAATCGACCTGAATGAAGGAGAATTAATATATCACAAGAGAAGGCCACGGATGTTGATTGACAAGGAGAAATACTAGAATAACCACTTTTTTTTTTTTTAAAGAGAGAGGGACAGTGAGAAAGACAGAGAAAGGGAGAAACAACTTTATTTAGTTTTTCACATGGCCTTAGTTGCTCCAACACTTAGTTGTGTACGTGGTGCTGGGGTTTCGGCAAGTGCCGAAACCGCTGAGCCACCACTCCAGCCCTTAGAATAACCACTTTTGCTAAATTTGCACTATTCTGCTTTGTTTGAATGTATACTTCCTTGCCATTTGCAGTATTCCTTTTAATTCCTGGTCTTTCTAATGTAGTGTTAATTCTGTGTTAATTTGTTCCATTAAACTAACCCTTTGGACCATGTAGAGTAATTCTTGGAATCATGAGGCCCAAGTTGAGAAGGTTTTAAATCTACTTGTAGTTTACACTCATTGTCTATACCATTCATTGGGCCCTTGATGCTGTCCTTTGCTCTGGTGCCTAAGAGATACTAGGCCTTCCTATGAAACTAAGCTGCAGGCACTTTCCACCAGCCTCACAGCTATCATATTTTACATACATTAAACTCTCAGTTATACTGAATTAATAATTAAATAAAGATATACTAAGTCTGGGTATACTGTTACCTGCAGAGTATGCTCTATTGTACCCTACTTAGAAAAGAATTTAAGTCAGGCACCATGGTGCACACCTTTAATCCCAGCGACTTGGGAGGCTGAAGCAGGAGGATCACAAGTTCGAGGTCAGCCTCAGCAACTTAGTGAGGCTATATCTCAAAATAAAATACGAAAAGGGCTAGGGATGTGACTCAGTGGTTAAATGCACCCGAGTTCAATCCTTGGTTAAAAAAAAAAGTAAAGAATTTAAAGCATTTTTGTAAATGATAGCATGAATTATTATCTTTTGTCAGTCATTGGCAGCTCAGTATCAATAACAGAAATACATTTTCCCACAGATGGTCTAGGATGCAAACTGCATTGTTCATACTTTTGAAGGAAAGAAAGAAACAATAAAAATAAGACATTGTGGGAGCTTTGAAGTGCTTAGGGCACAATGGCAGTTTCCTCTGTTGAGCAGCGGATTTTCCTAATGCCACTCAACTAGATTGTTATCAAACATTTCTGAGCAGGAGACAATGAAAATGACCCAGCACAAATAAAAGAACAGATGAGAAATGTGTGTGATGAAGGCTGAGCAGGAGGCGCCCAGTGGCACCCCCTCCCCCAGTCCTCATTAAAAACAAATAGCCCAAGGTGGGAAGAAAGGGTTACTTTATCTTCAGCATTCTTTTTATAGCTCTGATCGGAATTGTTTTCCTTTGAAAATGAATGGAGTGCCAAGGAAAGCTGCTGGGCCTTGTTCTCTGCACTTTGCATTGCCCAGAGCAGCCAGGCTAATGAGTTATTTCTCACAGTTGCCCTACCATGCAGTTTCTCATCAATATTCCTGCTCTTCGGGCAGAGTGAAAGTCAGCAAGGGCTAAGGGGTGACTCGGTAATGGGCCTTGAATATGTAAGGGCCCTGTGGCTGAGGATGGCCAGCTGCTGTCCTGGGCAGTTTCCTGAGGTCAGAGGAGAAGGTGTAAGCACAGCAGGAGCAGAGGGAGAGTGACATTAGACCAAAAAAGAGTCTCTAGTCCAGGAGGAATATTGCCTGCCCTATCATGAAGCTTTCTGAGGGCAGGAATTGGTCTCCTGACTCTTGGTTTGACCCACCAAAGTATTTACTAGACAAAGGTGTTCCCAGAAATGGTTGGTTGATGGATGAACGGCATGGACACCCTGTTATGTGGGAATATTTCAAACAAGACTGTAGACACAATGTCTTGTGCTACTTGATCAGAGGAAAGGACTAAATAATCTCACAAAGTCACTGTCATTTTGGGGGTTGCATAGGTGGTGCCTATCTGGTATTGGCTCTGTTCAATTCAAAATTCAGTCAAGTCAATGCTGCTGGATCATTCATACATGGAAGAGAATGATTGGGTTTCTGGGTGGATTGCAGAAGTGCATCAGCCATGGAATATTCCCTCTTAAAGCAGAAGATGGAATGAGACAGAAACAATGCATGTAACATCGTGTAACACAGGCACTTGAGACTATGAGAAGTGCTGTCTTAGATATTTAATCAAAGTTCATGAGACAATGGAGGAGGAAGTGATGGATTTGAATTTGGGAATTGGGAGTGGAGCTGTAATAATAGCACAAAATACCTTTACTATGTGCTGTGCAGATGACAAATGCTTTACTTTGATTATTTTAATATTTACAATAGCCAGATACAATAGGTAACAATGCTATTTTTAGTACTATTATGATATAATATGCACAGAGAAAAGTTAGGTAACTTGCCAGTAAGCACATAGGCACTCCAACAGAGTTTCAAGTTAAATCTCAAAGAAAATTCGCATATTTAGTGCAACATTCCAGCCTTTGGGCCAGGTGTCTAGATTGTTCATTTAATTTTCAAGATAACTCTAAAGATTATATTACCATCCTCATTCTTAAAATGAATGAAATTCCAAGAGATTAAATGAATTGATTAAGTTACATGGCGGATAAACACCAAAAGGGACTTTCAAACTCCAAGCTAGTGTAGTCTTGAAAAATGTGTCATTTCTACTACATATAAGAAGAAAGTGGCCAGGGGTCCCCCAGGGTTCAAGAACCCTAGGAAGCCAGCCATGTCCGGCTAAGGGCCATTGGACCAGCTAAGGACCTGAGACACTGACCTTGAAAAGCCTCTAGCTCACAGTAGGTCATCCCCACAGATGTGCTGCCTGCCGTATACAGCAGACTTCGGACAGAGCTTTCATCATTCCAGAACTGGTCACCATTGTCCAGATGTGGTCATCATAGTTCCAAAAGTTTAGTGGTTTAAAGCAATACATGTTCCAGTGTCACAGATTCTGTGATCAGGCGTGGCTTAGCTGGTCCTCTGCTCAGGGTCTTGCATGATGCAAAGTCCACTTCCAAGTCTGTTTAGGTTGTTGGCAGAAAGTAGTTCCACATAGTTATAGAACTTAAATTCTCAACTCCAAGATGCTGCCACTCTCCACAAGCAGTTTGCAGCTTGACTGTTTCTTCAAAGTCCCCAGGAGGGTGGGTGTTATGAACTGAATGTTTAAGCCTCCCACCAAACTTGTATAATAAAGTTCCAATTCCCAGTGGGATGATAGGAGGTGTGGCCTTTGGGAGATGGTTAGGTCATGAGGGTGGAGCCCTCATGCATGGAATTAGTGCCCTTATTAAAGGGACCCCAGAGAGTTCTGTAGTTCTCTTTCCAAGCCATGGAGACTCAGTAAGAAGGCAATCATCTGCAATCAGGAAGAGAATCCTCACTAGAACCTCACTACAATGGTCCCTGACCTTGGAGTCCCTGACCTTGGACTTCTCACCTCCAGAACTCTGAGAAATGGAGTTCTGTGTTTATAAGCCACTCAGTCTATGGCACTTTGCTATAGCAGTCCCAAATGACTAAAACAATGTCTATCTCCTGAGGAAGGACCCCTTCAAGTACTCTCACTTGATTGAATCAGACCCACAAGAAAGAATGTCTTTTTGGTTCATTAAAAATCAACTAATTTGGGGCTGGAGCAGTGACTCAGCGGTTAGGGTGCTTTCCCCTGGCATGTGCAAGTACACAAGTTCAAACCCCAGTACCCAGGTACACAACTAAGTGTCAGAGCAACGAAAGCCATGTGAAAAACTCAATAAAAATTGGTTTTCTCTGTCTTTCTCTGTCTCACTGTCTTTTCTTTAAAAAAAAAAAATCAACTAATTTGGGACCTTAATTACAGCTGCAAAAATATTTTCACCTTTTCCACAAAATGTACGTAATCGGTGGAGTGATGTCCCACTCCAATCACAGGACTCATCCATATTCATGAGGTGATTGTGTACAGCATGTACACTGGAGGCTGGCCTTTGGGGACCATCTTAGAATTCTGCGTGCCATAGGGGACTTATTCCTAGCACTATGGCTGGATGCCTTGTCATCCTCCAGGTTAAAACGGGACCACATTACGTAGGAAGCTCTAGAAAATCTGTAGTGAGCCGCATGCATTTTGGAATTCCACTTCTCTGCTTCTTCTTCTTTTTTTTTTTTTTTAATTTTCAGGGCTGAGGACCGAACTCAGGGCCTCGCACTCTCTGCTTTTTCTTGTGCAAACACACCACCCAACAGCTTTGGCCATGGGTCAGCACTTTGTTGAAAGATTTCATGAGAAAAGGAGTTTTCAAGTCTAAATTTGATTGGGTGGTTAGCTTTAGTAGCTATTTTTAATTTTCTCTGCTTCCCCTCTCCCCATCACTGCAGTTGACAGTGAAGACTCACGTGTACATACCATTTATTGAAAGAGCTAATGAAGAAAAGCCAAGGCTAATGCCTAATAATTGAAAGGAAACAAGCCTGAAGACATCTACAAGTCAACTGATGGAAATGACTTCTAGACTTGAAGGTTTTTATCTTTAAACAGTCTAGGAAAACAGCATTTTAACTCAACCAAGGGACTCTTAGGGATGGAATTTGATTGCTTTTTTAAGGGTTGTTTAGTTTTTTGTTTTGTTTGCTTTTTTCTGTTTATCATTTTTTTTCTCACTTGGCCCAGAATGGGTTGGGCAATAAAAGAGGGCCAAGGCTGTGACACTAAATGAATTAGTTAGAAACCAAATTAGGGATTTCAATAGCATTAAAATAACGTCCAGCATTTCCATATCCTTGGACAACTTTTGCAGTAGTCATGCCAAAATAGAGACCACTTTTGCTCCAAAGTCAGATTCTCAGAGTGAGCAAGCTTTTATCGAACGAAAAGACCAAACAATCCCACCCCAACTCTCATCACAGGCTGATCCCTAGAAAGTCCCCAAGTCCAAAGAGGATTTTTATTTCTAGCATGTTCCACTGCTTCAGCGATCAGCTCTTCTTGGAATATAACCAGCTCGCAAAACTCAGCTCCTAGAACTGTTTTGACTAGAGAGAAAGGCAGAGGGAGTTTAGTGGACTTGACATCTGGTACCCAGACTGGGACTATTGTGATTCTGGAATATTCTTACTCTCCCTCTCACCCACCCATGCCACAGAACCTCAACCTTAAAGGACTTGATGACTTTAAATATCTTCCTGGCTGTGTAATGAAGATGCTTATAAATATTACAAGAGATTTATCGCTTCAGTGTGAAATTCTCTGATACCAGCAGGGAGTTTTTAAACACAACTGGCAACAAGAAGCATATGGTCAGGGATTCAAGTTACTGCTTTCTTTCTTTTCTTTTCTTTTTTTTTCTTTAATTGTTGTCTGCCAAGGACAATATATTTTTTTCCCTTCTTCAAAATAAACATTGTGCAGGAATGTGCCTCAGCAAATGGCTGGGGCTCTATTATATTTCATGCAGCTTTCTAAACAATTTCCAACCCTGGGCTGGCCTGGTGTCAAACAGAAGGCAACCAACAATAGCAAAATCCCATTAAAGCCAAGAAGGTTCCTTCCTGAGGTGAGCCTGGCCAGAAATAGTCATCTTGGCTCATTCTCTAGTTTGGCACCGGGGACTAATAATGCACGGTCTCCTAATGGAAATTGTCTAATTTCATCCAAGGGCTCCTCCAGAGAGAGCCGGGCTGACGCACTAGCAGTCAATATAACAACATTCTTCTTGAAGTGCTGAACAATGGGCCTTTGGAGAGACTGTGATAAACCACGTCAGACTCCGGACAAACATGAGTGTAAAAATAGGCATCAGAGGCATTGACACAGCCACCTAATTTCTCAGGAGGAAGGCCCACAGAGGGTAGGTTCACTCGGACTGCTTGTTGGGAAGTACTGCATCAGATGTGGTGGGAGAGTGATATTGGACAAAGAAAGGAAAGAGAAAGGGAGGGAGAGAAAGAAAAGATAGCACAAAGAGAGCACAAGATTAAAAATAGGGGGAAAATTAAGAAAATAATAAATAAAAGAGGAGTGGTACACTGGATGGGTTAGATAATATAAATCATGCTTTGGGTGTGATTCCCATTAACATCATGGGGCTGATTTTCAAATGCTACATGCAAGGAATAGCCAGAAGGAAATAACACCTGATTCCCCCCTCCCATCTCTCTTTCTCTCCTATCTATTATCTATCTACCTACCTATCTCCACATATCCATATATATGTGTGTGTGTGTGTGTATGTGTGTGTGTATGTATGTGTGTGTATATATGTGCATGTGTGTATATGTGTGTGTATGTGTGTGTGTATATGTGTGTGTTTATGTGTGTGTGTGTGTGTATATATATATATATATATGGTTTCATGAATTACTGCAATAGTACTTTTCTGAGATCAGCAGGACCATCTGAGGCATATGCCTGGTTTTATGCTTCTTGCTATTACTTACTTGTTTTGTAAATATTTTAGCCCTATCTAAATTTTATACATCCCAAGGGTAGGAACTGGTTTGTGTCTACAATAATTATCTACATCAAGACTGTAAACAGCAGTTACAACTGTTGATTGATTGATTGGTTGAGCCCAATAGTCATGAAACATCAAAAAGTGTTTCATGGGTGAGCATTTCAAGAAATAAAACTGAAAAATGTTTTTGAGACAGGTTTGTTCAGGACTCAAACCCATGTCAACACGTCCCTGATTCCACATCTGTTGTGCTTTCCTGTCTTTCCTCCCCACCAACAAGCTAGAAATGGCCAATGTCCCAGTAATATAGGGCAGCTTTTGTAGACCATAGGCTCTAAAAACCGTAAGAAATTATCTTTGGTCCTTACATGAGAGTTTGAGGACCTAGAATGATGCCAGGGAATGTATCCTAGCTGCATCCATGTCACTGAAATAATATTCAGAATCTGAATCAAGTGGCAACTCAGACAAGTAAGTCTGCCTTCCCTGGCCAATCCCAAATCCAAACAAGTATTTAATACAATGATAATGATTGGGTCCGGGAAGGGAAAGTACGGCTGGGGGAATACCAGAGTGAAAGCGAAACTTCCCTGAATATGTTTTTGTATCTTTTCAGGGTTCAGTCATGTAAATATAACACTATTCAAAAATGTAAAATAAATTTAAATAAACTAGTATGAAAATATAAACAGGAGATAAAAATGGAACTTAAGGTCAAATGCACTAAAAGGATAAAAAAGACATATTCATATTGATTAAAACATAGTCCAGAGTGGTGGCTCGGAGGTTAAGGTGCTTGCCCAGCATGCACGAGTACGCGAGTTCAAACCCCAGCACCACGTACACAATTAAGTCTTGGAACAATGAAAGCCACATGAAAAACTAAATAAAAAATTGTTTCTCTTTCTCTCTCTCACTCTCTCTCTTTAAAACAAAACAAACAAGAACAAGAACAAGAACAACAGCAACAACAAAAACAGCCCAGAAAGAAGTTGTTAACTTTATGCATCTAATAAGAACTTCAAAATATACATGACATAACTAATGGAAATATAAGTAGAAACTGATAGACATATAAAATAAAATTAAATAAGCAAAATTAATAAATATAGGAGAACATAATAAAATTGAGAATATTAATGTACATATACATTCAACCATTTTAAAAGGAAAATATCAGCTGTCTTTTGCAGAATGTTTTGAAGTGAATGTTGTCAAATACCTGTTTAAAGAAGGT